>CACVCL010021341.1:0-52500 GCA_902729485.2 Mus minutoides
TGGCCTTTCTCTATACAAAGGATGAACTGGCTGAGAAAGAGATCAGGGAAACATCACCCTTCACAATAGTCACTAACAGTATAAAATATCTTGGTGTGACTCTTATGAAGGAAGTGAAAGATTTGTATGACAAGAACTTCAAGTCTCTGAAGAAAGAAATTGAGGAAGATCTCAGAAGATGGAAGGATCTCCCATGTTCATGGATTGGCAGAATCAATATAGTAAAAATGGCTATCGTGCCAAAAGCTATCTACAGATTCAATGCAATCCCCATCAAAATTCCAACTCAATTCTTCAAGGATCTAGAAAAGACAATTAGCAAGTTCATCTGGAATAACAAAAAACCGAGACTAAAGAAAACTCTTCTCAACAATAAAAGAACCTCTGGTGGAATCACCATGCCTGACCTCAAGCTGTACTACAGAGCAATCGTAACAAAAACTGCATGGTACTGGTACAGCAACAGACTGGTAGATCAATGGAATAGGATCGAAGACAGCTAATTTTTGTTGTCCTTTTGTCTCCTACACAAACTCCTCTGCCCCGTCTCCACTGAGACCTGTATTAACCATTATATATCAGTGGCACAGTCTGTTCAACATGAAAAACCACTTTTAAAAATGTATTTGTTTTCATTGATTCAGATTACTCACTGTCCCCTTCCTAGTCACCCTTCCCTCATTTCCCTATCACTTTCTCCTCTGAGTAAGTGGGGGTGGCCCTGCGTAGACCCCCAACCCTGCCACTTCATGTCCCTGCCAGGATAGGTGCTTCCTCTCCCACTAAGGCCAGATAAGGGAGCCCAGCTAGAAAAATATATTCCATAAACACGCAACAGTTTTTGTAATAGCCCCCACTCCACTTGTTCGAGACCAACATGAAGACCAAGCTGCACATCTGTTACATATGTGTGAGAGGCTCAGGCCCAGGAGATGTATGTTCTTTGGTTCTGGTTTAGACTCTGAGAGCCCCAAGGACCCAGGTTAGTTGATTCTTTTGGTCTTCCTGTGGACTTCTTATCCTGTTAAAGACCTGAAATCCTTCCTCCTATTCTTCCATAAGAGTCACCAAGATCCATCTAGTTTGTCTTAGGGTGTCTTCATCCACCTTAAGGATAGTTTTCTAGTTACCTGACCTCACATCCCTATAAGCACACGCAAAATTGAAACGTAGTTTGTACATATTGGGCAGAACATCTGTCTTTCCTAGCCTGGCTAATCTCACAACTTTTATTTTCTTCAGTCTTTTCATTACTAAATCTGTCTATGAATAAAGCCCATGTCTTTCCTTAGCCCTTCTTCAGATTTGGACTTTGTTGATTCATTAAGGTGAATCAGTTTTGAAAATGAGCCATTTCTTATTCTAAGTCTTAAGAGATTTTCCATCTCTCAGTTTTAAATCAAAAATGACTTTTATCCCATGTAGTATTAATGATGATGATGATGATGATGATGATGATTATAATTCCATTTGAAATCTTGGCAACACATAGAAATTTTGTTCCTCCTCCAGAAAATGTTGCCAGAAATATAGTTGGAAATGATTATTGGAAGTGAGATGCAAAAATGTGTTGCTTATACTCAACATCTTCTAGAATAGCTCAATGAGAATAAACACTGGTAAGATAAACCTAGACTTAAAACAGATACTGCCCCAACTCTTTATAACAGTTCTATTTTTCTCTAATCTCTAGAATTCTCTGGAATGTGAATCACTGAACTATAGCATACCATAGATTTAATCATTATTATTTACAAAGTTAGGTCGACACAGAATTTCTACTATTACATAGTGTGAAATTGTAGCATGTATCTATTCACCATTGCTTCATATTTTCTACTTGCTTTTGCCCTTACTGTTACTAATAGTTTTGCTGTTTTCAATCTCATATGCTTTAGGGATATGTTCCATAGGATTTAGGGATTTGACCATATATTTTGGGGATCCCTTCCATTATGTGGACAAAGTTATTTGAAGATAAAAATGTGCCTTTGCCTTCTCTTGTCATGGTTTACAAAACTTTCCTTCAGTATAAACACAGTTTCTAAATTCAGTTGGTGAACTTGGATTAATTATCCCAATCATCAAAAGTTCCTAAATCCTATTCCTTAAGCCACACTTTTTTTTTTCATTTACAGTTAATGTATATTAAAATATATTTCACTTGAAACCCTGACACACTCACACAACAGAATACGCACACTGGGCTTTCCCCAGTCTTATGATGATATTCTAAATATTGGCACTACTTGAAAGTTTTTAAGTTAGAAGGCAAAATACTATAAAAAAAAAAAAAAAGAATAGAGTTGAAAACGGTCTCAGGGGTAAAAAGGAATCACAGAGGTGAATTTTAAGGCAGGACATTTTGTTGAAATTGAGAATCATTGTCAAGCTAGCTCTTCAAACTTTGTTTGTTGAGTGTTAATTTTATAGCATTTCTACTTTTTTGGAGGCAAAAGATGATAACTGTGATTCCTAGATGAACACAATTCTTACAGCCTTTAAGTGTCACTAACCTTTAATCTTACTTGGAAAATGGAAGTGTGTCACAGTAGACTGTATTGGTGTTTTGTTTTTCTTTGTAACAAAAATAGTAAAAATTAATGAAAAAGCAAAAGAAAATCTGCTTCAATTCTTAATTTCATCAGTGCATACAACAGTTTTAACTATTGATTATATCATCATCATCATCATTTTTATTATTACTGAAAAAAGTAAAGAAGCAATGAACTTAGTTCTTACAAAAAATAGAATTTATTTATCTTTGGTCTCAGTGTCAAAGGACTGAAGAACCTGGAGGTAGAGTAAGTTACTGCAGATCCTTTATGTTGTCTGACAGTTGCTTTTGACTCTAAGAAGCATGCCTTCAGGCACTAAACTTATTCTGTGACCTTTGCTGGAAACTCAGTCAATGCCCAAACATAATAACAAAGTTTAAAAAAAAAAAAAAAAAAAAAAAAAAAAAAAAAAAAAACATAATAGAAGAAGTAATAGCTTTAGGCACAGTTACAGATTCCCTGGAGATCTCATGTACCTGTAAATACCTGACAGGGTTGCCAATGACTTGTGCATGTGTGTGTGTGTGTGTGTGTGTGTGTGTTTACCAATACTCAAAGATTGTCATCATTTCAACACTTAATAAGAGCAGGCGATTGTGCTGACTTCCCCCACACATTTCTCTCTGCAAACCAGACAATGTTTTCATTTTTCTGAATTTGGTGGATTAGTACAGAGGGTTTTAGCAATCCCAATCTTTGTTCATGTTTTGTAACTGAAACATTAATAAGTAAAATGCAGTACTAATTTTTAAAATATGGTATGAATTATTGTTACTGTATCATTTATATCTATGGTTTTTTTGTTTTTATTTTCTTGAAAGGCTATCAAACAATGAGGTTTTAAGATTTCAGGAACAATCTCCCTGGAGACTGAAATACGTGGTGATGGATGATGTGTCTTTATTTATTCATAACTTACTGGGATGCTGCTCACACACATCATTTGGAGCTTTTCTGAGATTAAGGAAAAAATGTTTTACTTCTGCAAGCAATAGCTTCCACCAAATAGATTATTCATAAAGTTTTGCTCTATATTTTTCAGTGGTATTTGCTGAACAATGCATTTATTCATTTACAAATACAACTTCTGTATTTTGATTTTAGTAAAATCTGTGGGGGATTGAAATGACCAGGTATCACATACATATTTGGATGTACCTCATTATTAATTTGTTGGAAACATATCCTTTACTAATGCTAGGACTGAACATATCTCTTAAGCTTTCCTAATTAAGTGCTGTCATGTCATATTTATTCTTCAGTTTTTCCCTCCCATGTCTCAAAATTTGACAAAGAGATAAAATATGTTTTCTGATGATCTTATTCTGGGGTTAACATTTACAGACTTAGTCAGGCAAATGTTTGTTTGTTTGTTTGCTTGCTTTTTTGTTTGTTTGTTTGTATCATGGAGACTAATGTGTATGTTTGTCCACATTTTGATGGTTTTATGATCAGTTATGTGCAGTAGTTCATGTTTCTCAGTTTTTCCTTTTATAATGCGCTTATCTGAATTGTACGCATAGATTTGTTCTGCCTTCTGTGATGAATGTTGTAGCCATGTGCTAGTATACATGAGTAATATGTTATGTGTGCTTGTCTCTGTTTGTACATGTGCGTGCATGGTATGTGTTAATGTTCATATGGAGACCAGAAGTTAAGTTTGGTCGTCTTTTTCTATTCCTTTCTATGCTATATTTTGAAAAAGGGTCCCTGACTTAGTTGATTGAACTGCCCTTGTAACCAGCAAATCCAAGCGATTCCTCTTGTTGCTGGCTTTCCTCATACTGG
Organism: Mus minutoides; assembly: GCA_902729485.2. Taxonomy (NCBI): domain Eukaryota; kingdom Metazoa; phylum Chordata; class Mammalia; order Rodentia; family Muridae; genus Mus; species Mus minutoides. The sequence continues at coordinate 4,347 of CACVCL010021341.1, forward strand.
GTTAATAATTGCACCTTGATGGTGAGGATTGAACTGAGGTCTATGCTAGCAAAAGTATCTCAATCACTGTGTCATCTGCCAGGACTTTGTAGATACAGACCTTCATGGCACCATTGTTATCTTTTGTTTGTTTTATTTGTTTATAACAGATAGGTAGTAATAACGCCTCTTTGATTTTTATTTTGGTAACCTAGCTCTTCTCTATTTTCACCAGGTCACTCTATCTAAGGGCTCATCAAACTTGTGGAACTTTTTGTATACCAGTGTTTCATTGACGTTTCTCCTCCTTGGGTTCCATTTCTCCCCGTCTCTTTTGCTGTAATCTTTAATATACTCTATTTTTTTTTCTTTCCTTTATGCATATTTGTTCTTGCCTTTCAAGATGCTTAAAAGTAACTCAGTTACTCAAAATCATTCAACTTCTTCTTCTGTTTGGTTTGGTTTGGTTTGGTTTGGTTGTTTGTTTGGTTAGTTTTTAGAGACAGGGTTTCTCTGTGTAGCCCTGGCTGTCCCGGAACTCACTTTGTAGAACAGGCTGGCCTCGAACTCAGAAATCTGCCTGCCTCTGCCTCCCGAGTGCTGGGATTAAAGTCGTGCATCACCATGCCCGGCTTCATTCTACTTCTTTTATTTATCTTTTATTAGATATTTTCTTCATTTACATTTCAAATGCTATTGCAAAAGTCCCCTATATCCCTGCTCCTCTGCCCTGTTCACCTACCTACCCACTCCCACTTCTTAGTTTGGGCATTCCCATGTACTGGGGCATATAAAGTTTGCAAGATCAAGAAGTTTCTCTTCCCAATGATGGCCTACTAGGCCATCTTCTGCTACATATGCAGCTAGAGACATGAGCTTTGGGGGTACTGATTAGTTCATATTGTTGTTCCACCTATAGGGTTGCAGACCCCTTCTGGTCCTTGGGTACTTTCTCTAGCTCCTCCACTGGGGGCCCTGTGTTCCATCTTATAGATGACCGTGAGCATCCACTTCTGTATTTGTGAGGCACTGGCATAGCCTCATAGGAGACAGCTATATCAGCATCCTTTCAGCAAAATCTTGCTGGCATATGCAATAGTGTTTCAGTTTGGTGGCTGAATGGATGGATCCCCAGGTAGGGTACTCTCTGGATGGTCCATCCTTTTGTCTTAACTACAAACTTTGTCTCTGTAACTCCTTCCATGGGTATTTTGTTCCCTATGTTAAGGAGAAATGAAGTATCTACACGTCGGTCTTTCTTCTTCTTGATTTTCTGTTTGAACATCTATTAGAAATGTTGTATTATCTGACACACCTACACATTATTTCATATTGTTTATCTTTTCTCATTGTGAAAATGTAAGAGTTCTCTGGCCAATCTCAAATAACAACATTGGAAAAAAAAAAAAAAAAAAAGAAAGCAATTTAGTACTTTGGGAAGAGGAGTAAATCCATTAGTTATGAACATAAAATTATTATTTTATCATTATTTAACAAGTAAGAAAACTGGTATATGCAATGATACCTGCTCCAGAAGAAGGTAGAGCAATAATCTATTGTAATAAATCATTTTTGCTCACTTTTTCCAACCTTAATGTATTTACAAAAATACTTGCACTTAAATAAGAACATTAAATGTTCAAATTAACCACATCCAAAGTCTGTGCATCTTAATAGAATTGTACACAATAAGAGTTTGTGTTAATAGCCGGGCATGGTGGTAAACGCCTTTAATCCTAGCACTTGGGAAGCAGAGGCAGGCGGATTTCTGAGTTTGAGGCCAGCTTGGTCTATAGAGAGAGTTCCAAGACAGCCAGGGCTAGACAAAGAAACCCTGTCTTGAAAAACAAAAACAAAAACAAAAACAAAAACAAATAAACAAACTAAAAAAGAGTTTGGGTTGAAACATGGAAGTATAAAGCCTCACACTATACTTAGAACTTACTCATGACCGAAGTAAAAATTGGGACACTTCAGGTTTTCTTGTTTTCTTCATGTAATACACCACCCACATGTTGCAGGATTTTCCCTGTCCAATAACATTAGGGCAGCAGGAGACCTGTGATTGGACCAGGAAAAGGGAGGTGGAGCTAAGAGTGGCAGAGGAGAGGGTAGGAGGGCGAGGAGGAGGAGAAGGGAGGCAGATGTGAACCAGTGTGGCTTGAACCAGCCACAGTTATGATATCAAAAGGTTAGAATAATTGGGAAAAGCTTTTTAACCATTATCAAATGGCTCTGAAATTATTGTATTGACATCCTGTAAATTGTGATTTTATTGATACATAAATCTGATTGGTTAACTATAAGTCTTAAAGGTTTTAATTCTACTGGGTAATTGGGTGTTGTGATGGATGACTGTGGGATGTGTGGGGCATTGCCTGGTAGTAAAAGGAACTAGGGAGGGAGACGGGCTGGAGAATTGGCAGGCTTAGAGACACCTGTGTTTAGAGCCCCCCGGAGGGAGACCTGTGTCACAGCAAGGATGAAGAATTGGCCGGTTGAGAGAAGCAAAAGCAAGGAGAGTTGGTGTGTTCTTATGTATATATTTCCTGCAACACCCACACATACATTGGCTTATAATGTTGAAAAGTTTACACAATTGAGAGAAAGCATTAATGTTTTTCTTTTTCAGATGATATGAATCCATTGAAAATTATATACATAATAAATATATCATATTTCTTAGCCATTTTAAAGTTACATTTTTAGAGCTGTGCACTAATACATACATACATACATACATACATACATACATACATACATACACATATATACACACATACACTCACACACAAATATAAATTAGTATACTATATATTCTGTATAGCCTATATATTACGCATATAATATCTATATAATAAAATATTACATATTAATTATATATCACACCATATGTATAGCAAATATTGCATATATTTGGTATTTATATTTATATCATATATTTTATAGACTTATATTTTTATAATTTATTCTCGTTGTATAATTCATTATATATTTTAAATAATAGATATGCCTTTATATACATATATACTTATATATTATAATATAGTATATAGATACATATGATATATTACCAATTTTTACTATTTATTATATATATATATATATATATATATATGTGTGTGTGTGTGTGTGTGTGTGTGTGTGTGTGTGTGTTTGTGTGTGTGTGTGTGTGTGTGTTTGTGTGTGTGTGTGTGTGTGTGTGTGTGTTAAGATATGTAGTTCTCTCTAGTTTTTTCCAAAAAATGAAATAGCTTGGTTATATGGTAGTTATATTTTAATATTTTACAGTTTCTCAAATGATCTCCATAATGTAAATTGATTTGTACTTCCACAAAAAGGGATAAAGATTTCTCCCGAACCACATGTATTTCAGCTTCCATTGTCGGATTTGTTGATAATAACAATTTGACTATCTGCATGAGTTATCTCAAGTTAGTTTAATTTGCGTATCCTTGATTGATACGAGTATTTGAGACTCTTTATAGTAAGTATTGGCTGCTTGACCATTTGTTATTTACCCAGTTGTTGACTGGCAGTTTAATTTCTTGGGTATTTAATTTCTTTTTTCCTTTTTATTATTTTTTTAATACTGTATATTAGTTTCTTCTTTGAAGTATAACTGGAGAAGATTTCCTTCCATTCTGCAAGCTTCTGTTCTCTCTACTGATTGCTTCCTTTGATGTACAGATTTTTTCATATAGCCCCATCTGTTGAGACTGGGGTTATTTCCAATGATATTGGTGTTCTCCTTGAGGAGTTCTGGCCTCTAGCAAGTTGTCATTCCAGAAGAAGGGCCAGCATGCATTAATCTAGCATAAGACCACTCATAATGCTTTATGTAATACTTCTGAATAGTTTCTGTCTTGTGATCATTTATGTTTCATCTTCTCAGCACACTGCTAAGGGCACAGAAACCAGAAATCATATTTTATTGGACAAAACATCAGACAGTGGAGTTTGATTATGCCATGTCAACTTCTGGGGGCAGATTTGTTATTATTAATAACAATTTTGGTTTTGATTAAGACCAGACTACACATCCTGCCTTCTGGTAATGAATATTCTCTAAAAAGGCAAGCTGGTTGGTTTTCTGTAAGCACTGAACACTGCATTAGCAAACACTGGAGCCTCCCTTTGTCAGCTCTTCTCAAACATCAAGGTCGTTTGCCTGAACTCAATTAATTTGGTGACTCTTGACAATGAAAAAGTTTGAAAAAAAATTCATCCTTAACCTCGTTTGAAATGCACTCATGCCCTTTTCAAGATAAACTCTGAAGTTCCTTAAAAGTCATTTCAGTAGTTTCAAGTCATAAATAAATGGTAGCTGCTTAAAACTAATAAACGACTGAAGCATAACAGGCAGAAAGAAGGCATAAGATTAGATTGATTTTGATAAGTGTGAAAATGGAGTTCAGAAAGTGTGGAGACTACTTTCTCAAGTAGCTCCTATTAGGGGTAATTGGGTAACTGATGTATCTCTCATACCACATTCTAATTATTTGTATCCCTTGTTTAATTTTTAGTAGCACAATTAAGCTGAATTTTGGCTTTAAGTTTTGTCAAGTTCACATTTAGCCCATACATGAAACAATGTTTAATAAATTTAATAATGGCATATATATATATATATATATATATATATATATATATATATATATATATATATTTGTCAGTGACTGAAAATAAATTATTATTAGAATTATAAACTTTTTACCCAAATTATTAACATTATTTATTATATTGGGTAAGGATGGCAACACTGCTGATATGGTAGTACTTTGATTTAAAAAGAAATCTCTACAATTCTCATTACAAAATGCAGAGAATACAATTTCCTACACTCTTTTCAGCTAATGCAGCAAGTTTAATATAATAATTAGTATCCAAGTAAAGTAAGTTCATGTGCTGCCATGTAACAGAAATAATCTAATCATTTTGTACCCAACTCAGGAATCAAACAGACCCTAACATGACATATACCCCTCCTACTACAAAATATTTTCCCTTCTAGCGCTTGACTCAGCAAATCAACCCTAGCATAGCTCACTAAGCATATGTCACTGTAATTGTTTTACCTTTGTAGCATATACATTTCTTTTTCCCAGTGCCACCTTGGCAGGTCACTTGTGTCATCTGTCACATAGGCATAAGTATGCTCATTAAGTAATCATCAGAGAAAATCAATATTAAACATTATACCCTTTGCACTACACAAATGAGTGTCCTAAAGTAATAGACAACTTGCAACTTGATTTCCTGACCTTACCTAGAAATGAAAGGCCAGCTGCTTAGAGGTTAGGATGGATCACTTCCCATTTTCCTTGTCTTTATTTTTGCCTCCCAATACTGGCCTGTCTGTCACCTTCTCCTATTTATTGTGCATTCCTGGTATTTGGCATTGCAATAAGTGGTTTGAGATTTACAGTTTTTTATTTGTTCCTTGCCCTTAAAAGGTAGGTTGATGGAGTGAACAAACGCAGGCCAATAGATTGTATGGCTAGAGTCTCGTGGTTAGAAGAAGAAATAAATAAGTCAGAATCAAAGGAAACCTTTAGGTAGTAAGATTTAGAACCACATAATGGTTTTTGTAGAATGTCTGACGTGTTCATGTAAAAGAAATAACTAGCAGGTAGTTGACATCACACAGAAGTGATCAGTTACACAAAAATATTTCATTTGTTTTCAACATAAATGAAACAATAGAATAGGGTAGAAAGCATAAGTAAGATAGTATATTAAGTAAAACAAATAATTTGTGAAAGACAACAATAGTACAAAAACAAAATTAAATGAGAAATCTTACATATTATATCCCTTTTAAGTTCCAAAATTGAAAAAAAAATTAGAAATGTCAGATAACTCATAATCCAAATCCACCACTGATGTCTGTCTTGAATGTTCTTTGAGAATTTACTGTACTTATACATTTGCAGAAAAAAATGACTCTCAATAGAAATGCAGGCATGAAGAGTGATGGTCCACTAGTTAATCAGTCATCTCGATGATACTAAGCCCTTTGTTATTATTAGATTTAAATCCAATGTTATTATTATAAACTGAAACAACACATCAATCTTATAAATCTTACAAAACTTCCAGGGGGGAAAAATGATATCTAAATGCAAGCTGTATTTCATTAAAAAACAATCTGCTTTCTAAATAAATCATGGAAAAAATAGGTCACACTTTAATTTTTTAAGTAAAATGGACATATTGCCACAGATGACTAATGAAGCAAGGTATTTTTTTTATCAAGATCATAAATTTATCTCTTCTTTTATATTTTAATACTTTCATTGTTTTGCAAAGTTAATGTGGCTTGTATTAGAATGGTCTCACACACACCTGTATTTTTATACATGATAGAAGCTGGGGAAATTGTTTGAGCAGGAGTGTGAAACCTTGTGTCACTGGGAATGGACTCTGAGGCTTCAAATCCATTATCTGCAATCTTCTCTCTCTTCTCCATAGCCAAACTCCTACTTGTGAATAATAATGTAAGCTCTTAGCTAGGTCTCCAGCACCATGTGTGTTTGAGTGATGCCACACGACTGTCATATCACTCAGGGACTCATCAACTGGAACCGAAAGCCCTATAAACACTTCTAAAATGATCTGTCATCGTGCTTTGTTTCAACAGTTGAAAAATAACACAGACCATCTCATATGTAGCAAATGTGCAGCGTGACCATCATGTGGGTCCTGAACAAATGGAGCGGAGGGCTATACCAAAAGCTGTTGTCTACAGAAGGCTAGCATGACTGTCCTCTAAGACAGGATCCAGCAGGTGGCTCAAAGGGATGCAGAGACCCACAGGCAAACGTTGGATGGAGTTCAGAGACCTTTATGAAAGAGTTGGAAGGATTGAGGGCCCTGATGAGGATAGGAACTCCACAAAAAGACCAGCAGAGTCAACTAACCTGGATTTTTGGCAGCTCTCTGATACTGAACCACCAACCAAAGAGTGTCACAGGCTGGACCTAGGACTCCAGTGCACATCTGTAACAGATGTGCAGCTGGTTCTTCATGTGGGTCACAACTGGATCAGAGACTATTGCTAATGCTGTTCCCTGTCTGTTTAATAAGTTCCTCTATGTGAAGTGTCTTGTCTGACCTCAGTGGAAGATGGAGTGTGCCACAGTAGGGGGATACCCAAGGCCCTCCACCCTCTCAGAAAAGAAACGGTGGGACTGTGAGAGGGGAGGACTGGGAAGAGGGTAAGCAGTTGGGATATAAAGTAAATAAAGAATAGAGGAATAAAGAAAGAGTATACTGAAAACAATATTAGGTTAAGAAACTGAAAGAGCTGAGGGGCTTTGCAACCACATAGAAAGAACAACAATATCAACCAATTAGATCCCCTGACCTCCCAGGGACTAAACCCCCAACCATAGAGTGTACATAGAGGGACCCACAGCTCCAGCTGAATATGAAGCAGAGGAGGGTCTTGTAGGGCATCAATGGAAGGAGAATCCTTTGGTCCGGTGAAGGCTTTATTCCAGAGTGTAGAGGAATGTCAAAGTGGTGAGGTGGGAGTGGCTGGGTGGGGCAGCACCATCATAGAAGCAGGAGGAGTCGGGAAAGGATAGGGGAGTTGTGGAAGGGAAACTAGGAAAGGGGATAACATTTGAATAAATAAACAAATAAATAAATAAATAAACAAACAAATAAATCCCATAAAAGAAGAAACTAGCTTCTGTTCTTCAAGCATGTGTGTGTGTGCTTGTGTGTGTACTCATGTACTTGTATGTGTGCATGTACTTGTCTGTGTATATTTGAGTGTTGGGGTTATGTGTGTGTGCATGTGCTTTCCTGCAAATACATGGGTGTGTATATATGCATATATATGGGCATGTATGAGTATGTGTGTGTGTGTGTGTGTGCATGTGTGTGTTCGTGTGTGTGTGTGTGCATGTGTGTGTGTGCGTGTGTGTGTGTGTGTGTGTGTGTGTGTGTGTGTGTGTGTGTGTGTGCTTGTGCTTATGTGAGTAAGTACATGTTTATTTTACTAAAAATCTAGAAAAGAAATTAAATTTACCTGGGCAAAAGCAAGCTTGTACAGTCTGCTGCTGGGGAACATGAAAGTTCAGGAATGTTTGATACTTGAAAGTGAAAATGAGTGATAGGGAGAAAATATTTATTAATATATATCATATTCCTGTGTTGCTTGGTTTGATATAGTGTTTAATATAGAGTATATCACTTTTTTCAAATAAAACCCCAAACTCTCTATGTGCATCACAAAGAGAAGAAATGCAGAAATAAAAATTAGTTGTCTAGAATAGTGTTTATCGGATTTCGGATAATTGATACTCCTATACCTTGAGTGAGGTGGGATGAGAAGAGTGGGTTTAGGTATGTTGAATTCCATTTCTAAGGAGATGTGTTGTGCAGTTATCTGAACATCTATTCAATTTCACATTGAATGATTCCTCTATAAGACTGAGATCTGATCTGCTTATTCAGTCTTCAGGATTCTTGCTGGAGCAGAAGTAGAATCGTATTTACTCTAAGAAAGATTATCCTCAGGTCACTATTTCTTATCAAAATGCTAACAACAATCAAACTAGAAAGCTTGGTGAGAGAGAGAAAAAAAAAAGAAGCAGCAGGAGCTATATAGAAATAAAGTCACATTTAAATGTTCAGAGTTACAATTTCAGAAAAATAGTGAATTCATTACATTTTGACATATAATTTTATAGTGTGTGTGTGTGTGTGTGTGTGTGTGTGTGTGTGTGTGAGAGAGAGAGAGAGAGCATGTGTGTGTGTTTGTATGGTATGTGTGTGTGTGTGTGTGTGTGTGTGTTTGTGTGTTGATATAGGCTTCATATGTATGCTTGTAAAGGACAAGAGTGGTGATTGATTTCTTTCTACTGCTATCTCCTTTATATGTATGTATGTGGGGCACAACTGTGTATATGTGCATGTGTGTTTCACTCACTATGACAGTGTGCAGAGATACTGGAACTTGATACCAGGTAGCTTCCTGTATTCATGTCTATCTTATTTTCTATGAAATGGTACTCACTGATTCTTGGGCTGTTTCATGTCAGCTGGGTAGCCAATCATCCCCACAGATCTTCCTGTTTCTGCTTTCTCAACAATGGGACTTCAGAGTCATGCCACCACTCCCTATTTTTACAGTGGTTTTGAGGATATAAACAAGTGTTCATAATGAGCAGACATTGTGTTAGACTTATGCTGTAAAGCTTTTCTACATAAAATTATAGTCTTAAATTTAGATTCTCATCAATTGAGTGAAGAGCCAGTTACAGCAATGTACAACCTTATTCCCAGCATGGTGCAGTAGATAGAAAGGCAGGACAGCTTAGATGCTGGCAAGATAATTTATTTAAATTGTGAAATCCAGGAAGAATGAAAAAATCCCAGGTCAAAGGTAGGGGAGGGCAACTGATGAAGAAAAAGGCTGATCAGAGGCTCCCATACTCATATGAGCACATGTATATACCCACCTCTCTGTCTGTTTCTGTCTCTGTCTCTCTGTTGCTCTCTATCTCTCTGTATATCTCTGTCTTTGTCTCTCTCTCCTTCTCTCTCTCTCTCTCTCTCTCTCTCTCTCTCTCTCTCTCTCTCTCTCCCCTCTCTCTCTCATATGAAAACACACACAGATGCACACAAAATTGTTCTATGGCCATTTTGAAACGAATCACAGTAAAGAGCAAATAATTATGCTTTTCAGTTTTATTTTCACTTAAACTTGTAGTTTACAAACTGTTAATTCATTTTCCTCGGGTATGAACCTTCTAAAAGTTTTTTTTCCTTTGTTTCTCACTTTTGAAATAGCATAGGACAGTGAAAAAGTTAACTAGATACTTGAAAAAGTATCTTCCTTAATATTGCCAAGAGTATATGACAGAATGTAAGCAAATGATTTCATTTGCAACTTGTTTATCTAGTAGAATGTATATCGTATAAAATGGAAGTTTCAGGTTTATAGCAAGCACTCTGTGGTCAGAATTCAGACTTAGTCACTCATACAATTTGTAAACAGATTTCATAATTACAATGTAGATAAAATGGGGTATGTCTTCTTTTGTATCATACCATGTTCTTTTTTTTTTTTTTTTTTTTTTTTTTTAATATCTTTTTTTTTTTTTTTTTTTTTTTTTTTTTTTTTCTGCAAACACTTTGGAGTTCACAAACCAAAGGCTATTTATATTCTGACAGTGTTTCAGAGTACTGAACAGAGAGTCTGAGAAACAAACAAATAAATCTCTAATAATTGAGTTCAGAGACCATAACTGGTTGTGAGGCATAAATTTGGGGTAGTTGGCCTTCCCAGTGCCATAAAATAGCAGGTCACAGATGTACACTGCCTACTAAGGTCACTCTTAATAGCAGGATGAGTCTCAAATCATAAGTTAACACAGTAATATGGCATTAAAATTCATTTTCAAAGTGGTGTTTAGAGCAATTATTCTTCATTGAAGTCTATTAATATGATTAATATTGTGTAAAATATCTATATTAGTGGAGAGCTGGAGAGTTTCTATATAAAAATCTAAACTGAATGCCATGGTCTTGGAAAGTCCATTATATTGTAAAAAAGAAAAGACATGGAAAATTCTATATTAGAATGCTAATAACAAATGTAAACATTCACCATGTGTTAACTCATAATACTTCTTTCAGTATTTAGTCATAAAATTACTGAAAAAGCTGATGCACAAGTTGAAATTTTGAATATAAAGCTGTAGGTACAATAACATAGAAAAGTCAAGCATATTTTTAATTATATTGAAGTGATAATCTTAGCACAGAGAAAAGTTTCTACCTTTGCCTTGCACTATAAAGTGGAACAGCATTATCATATATCCAAGAAGAATCCGGAAAACTATTTAAAATAAATATAAAAGTAAGGAAATAAATGATATAACAAATTTTTGATGTGTCAAAATTATCAAATTAATCATTAAAAGGAATACTTCCAACACAGAAGCTTGTAAATAATTTCACATAAAAATTGCAAACATATTAACATTTTATCTGTACCCACCATCCTAATTATAGGCATTAGACATACATGAAGAGAGAAGGAAGACAGGTAGCACACTGCATCTTGAAAATTTAATAATATTTTCACATACAATAAATCCGTGTACATCACTCAGTAGTAAGCTGGGTGGAAATCACAAAATGTTTTTATGTCTCAAATTTATTGCTTCTTTTATGAAGTGAGTCTAATAACACCATTTATGGTGATTTGTGAGGTTTGAAAAAGAGAACATGTGCAAGGAGTTTAATATTCCTTAGTTCATCTCCTTCCAGTGATGTTGAAACATATTTCTATTGTCCTCAATCACGGAGATATAGGTGTTTCTTCTTAGAGATTATATCTTCAAATGTAAATGTCTGTCTTTTAGTTAAAAAAAAAAAAAGCTGTGTGTGGTTTTTAGACTGAGTCACAGGCAAACACTGCTCCCCTCACAGTTAGTCACTACTTCCAATATTTGAGAATCCGTGGTTATCGCTGTGAAGTTCAGGAAGGAATACCAGTAAAGGATTCAGGGTAGGTAAAGTAATTCAGATTATTTCTTACAGTCTAACTCAGTATTTATGATCTAAGTAATTTTTGAACCATAACCATCCCCACCAAGTATTCTGTACTCCAGGATCTAATCAAAACAAAGCAATTGTGGTGGTCCATGTCTGTAGAATTTGCAGAAAGAAGCAGAAGCAGGTGATCAGATTAAAGAAAGAAGAAGAGTAAGAAAGAGAGTGAGTGAGAGTGAGAGAGAAAGAGAGAGAAAGAGAGAGGGGAGATGGAGTGAAGAAGGAAGAGAGATACACAGAGAGGAGGGGATAGAGAAAATCCATTCTATGACAGATGCATATATTTATACATGAACACATGATCTGGCTTTGATAAAAGCAGTGTGACCTCTATTGACCACATATAAATAAAGAAAATAACCGATAAAAAAAGAGAGAAAGATTCTCATTCTCTTACAGTGGTGGCTCACGCCTTTAATCCCAGCACTTGGGAGGCAGAGGCAGGCAGATTTCTGAGTTCGAGGCCAGCCTGGTCTACAAAGTGAGTTCCAGGACAGCCAGGGCTGCACAGAGAAACCCTGTCTCAAACAACAACAACAACAACAACAACAACAACAACAACAACAGTTTCCAGTCTCACCATTTGATATTATTAGAGATTTAGTAAAATTTACCATTTGTCCTATTGCAGATGTGGATTCAAAGATAGCTGTGATTAAAAAAAATGATAAGGTAATCGTAACACATGGCCATATGCATTCCTAAGAATACTCTAATTCCAGTCGAGGTCCCAAACTTACTAAGATAAGCCTGCATGTTGATGAGTCAGTCATCAGTATAAACATTTTGTGATTACGTTGGAATACAAAAATACCTTAGAGCAACTGAAAAAGAAAACTACAAAGAGCAAAGAGAATCTGGAGAAATCATAGTTTTCTCAATAAAAAGCATGCTTTTTCATATTAGTCCATAATTTGTCTTTAAATTCCAATTGTCATATGTGCTCATGTTTAACTATGGAAATAAGTAATCCTACCGTAGTGGTTTATTCCAAACACATATTCCTATATCTTATAATTTCTAATATTAAAATGGAAGCAAAAGTATACTTTTTCAATTCTCTTAATTGGTCACTTTGAAATAAGACTTAACTACCCTTGTGTTAATGCTCAGAGGAATAAAAATATTAATGATCATAGAGATTTGAACGAACTTCAGAAAGTATGATTCTAACCTTTCAAACATCTAATTAGATTGCTACCTCTCTGGAGTCCACTCTCCTTTTTCAGTTATTGTGATTGAATTATACTTTGCAAACAAACAAAGAATTCCCAAAGCTTATAGTACATTGGTTGTTATATTAAATTATTCTCTTATATGTGTAAACTCTATTTCATGAGTTAAAGTGATGGATTAAAAGAAATTAAAGTGAACTTGTTCAAAAATGGGTGATCTTATTTGATTAAGTTGGTGAAGTTTGAAAGTAAAAGAATATTAGAGTTATATAGGATAAAGACGACAATTGTGACAGTAAACCCTTTTAACTTTTTTTTTACATGAAAAGCAACATTTTATTTCACAAAAGCACTTTGAAGAAGAGACTACATACTTAGGAAACAGGAAAATATTTTCAAAGGTGATGTTTTAATTACAATCAACAACAACAACAACAAGAACAACAACAACAAAATCCATGCAATTTGGAGTCATTTGGTGTCTCAAAATATGCTGATGTTAAAAGTTGATATGGTCTGTCTTCAAAGAATAAACTTAGGGCCTCCTCTCAGAGACATTTATAAACTTTCTTTACCCCTCAGTATTCTTCGAGAGTTTTGTGCATACAATGATGTTTTTAATTGATAGAACTGCTGTAAAGCACAAATGAGAAAGTATGTGCATGCATGAGTGTATGGTTTAATAAAAACAAGCAATACTTCATCACTTGGCTATGAGTATTCAAATATTAATATGTATTTAATCATTACTAATGTACTCATCTAAAGATTCTTCAAAGAGTACTGGTAAATTTATACATCACAATAAGCTTGAAATTAAGGGTCACACAAATGTACACTCATAAATACCAACACATCTCACACACACACACACACACACACACACACACACACACACACACACAAGAAAAAGAGAAAATCAAAGATGGAGGGAGAGCAAGAAAAGAGAAATGAAACTGTAAAATGCATGCTTTGATATAATTAAAATAATCTGGTACTAAATATATTAAGATATTAGGAGAATTTGCAGTGAACAAAATTCAATGTGTGAAATTTACTGAGTAAGTCATGTGAAGCTTTTTTTCATACAATTACACATTCCAGAAATATTCTAAACATTCTAATACTCTAAATATTCAGTACTTTTCTGTACTGAAGGCTGCTGCTTAAACAGGAGAGTGGATAGTGTTTTCTCTCATGACCTTGTATTAGGAAGCATTCCATGTTATGATAAGTGTTATAAGATGAATAAGGAGTGAATACCAGATCCAGCAGGTGTGAACAGCTGTATTACATGTGAAATTTAATCAGAGATATCAACAAAATGACTAAAAAAGATGTCAATATTATTTGAAAGGGTAACAAACCTCACAGGTCTTAGAGTAATATGGGTTTCTATAGCACTACATGTCTAGGAAAGAATGCTTAAGATAGTACAAAAACACATTCATACTGTGTGCTAATTAAATATTGGTAATTGTCATATGTGAATATCAATATGCTCAAAGTTCTTTGTCAAGGTTAATATTTGTACCTGATTTTAAATAATCATTCATTTTATTAACACTTTTTAATCCAATGTTTAATTAAAGAAAAATCACATATTTGTTTAAAGTGCTATATGTGAATTTAATATTATCAAAATACATTATTTTATATTGCCATTCAACATTTATTTATTCAGATATATTTTATTAAATTATATATATATATATATATATATATATATATATATATATATATATATATATATATNTGTGTGTGTGTGTGTGTGTGTGTGTGTGTGTGTTTGCTTTTCGAGACTTGCTTGCTCAGCCTGCTTTATTATAGAACCCAGAACCACAAGCCCAGGTACTTCTCCACCCTCAATTGGCTGAGCTTTCCCCCATTGATCCTAAATTGAGAAAAATGCCTTACAGCTGGATCCCATGAGGGCATTTTTCTCAACTGAAGCTCCCTCTTCTCTAATTACTCTAGCTTGTTTCACATGGACAGAGAACTAGCCAGTACACTTGAATTTAAGTCTTCATCATGTGTATTTCTAGAAAATGTATGTCTATTGTCTGAGTATATGCACTGAATACAATGTACCACAGGACCTTGTAATTCTGAGCACATCAATTCCACTGACCCATTTACCTAACCATTTCAGTAACTCTATTTCCACTACTCAAATTTTCTTCCATACTACTTCTTTTTCTTTAGTGTTCACTTTTTGTCATTGTTAATTTTCTTGATAATATATTTGAGTATTTCTCACTGTAGAAAACAATATAAAAGAATAGGAATTAGAAGGTCAATCAAAATAAAAGAGACAAATTCATATGGGGGTTTTCATTATTCAAATGCCTATGCCCCAAACACTAACAATGACTACAATAATAACATAAGCTTCTGACACTGTTCTGTAAAGATAAAATCAGAAACAAATTACTTCAGATTACTTCACCCTGCCCCAATATCCATTGCCATAATCACATGAGAAGCATGCCAGCAAAGAAGTGGATTGGAGGAAGTGGGAGGGATAACATTTCAATCTATGGTCTCAGATAAAACTCCATCATATACCACAATGAACTGTATGCCCTTTAGAGGGACACAGGAAAATCCATTATGAGTAAAAGAGTAATATGATATAGACTGATTATTAGCCCTAAAGAAGTCATATTAAAATGTGTGCAGAAAGTCAATCCATGTGCTTTTCACTGCAGAAGACTAATTTTCTGCCTCTCGGCATTTAATAGTTGCTTGTAGGGTGTTGAGGCTTCTCGATCTTTCCCCCATCCATTTTAGCATATTTGTTGAAAAGATGTTTTCCAGATGATGGAACTTTTGATAATGATTAGGAAGTGTGACCATGTTGGAGAAAGTGTGTCACCCAAGATGGGCTAGAGGTTACAAATGTACATGGAACTCCAGTTGGCTCACACTTGCCTTGTGGTTGTTGTGTCAACATGTAAGCTCTCAGTGATGGCTCTAGCACTGGCATCATATCTGCCTACCAGAGACCATGCTCACTGCCATTCTTTCCATGGCCTCATCTTATACAACTAACACCTAAGTCAATGGTGCTTCCTTTCAGAGGTCGCCTTGGTTATTGTGCTCCACAGCAATAGAAAAATAATTAAACCATATACACATGTAACAGCAGTTAGTGAGGAACTGACTTCAAAAGAAGACAAGGAGGAATATATAGAAAGTTTGGAGAAAGAAAAGAAATGAGGGATTGAATAGAACTATGTTATAATCTAAAAGAAAAGAGAAATGAAAGTCACAAAGAAATGTGGTATCCTGCCAATAATAATAATTAATAATAATAATAATAATAACAGTACAAGGTGAGGTCATTTGACACTAAAGGATACTCTAATATGCCTACAGAAATGAAGGAACAAAAATGTCAATTTTTATAATGACTATGATACCCATCATGTTTAATTTCTGAAGTGTTTAGATTGTTCCTGGTATAAAAATCAATTGTATGTTTGTTTTAAAATGTTTTTTTTTTGGAGGGGGGGGTTGAAAGCTGTGTACAGGTTTTGATTCTATTTAAGTCCACTTGCAAATTTTTCCCTTGTCTTCACTCCCTAGCCAACTTTGAATCCTTTTTCATATCTAACCTTTTAAGACCAATCCGTGCTGCCTAAATATTGTTAAATGTGTGTGTGTGTGTGTGTGTGTGTGTTCTTCCATGTGAGATTTACTTCCCTACAAGTGCTAAGCTTTTAGAGAAAATGGTCTCTCTCTTGCTCTCCCTGTAGCTACTATTCCCAACAGCTCCATGACTAGGCAGGAATTGAATGCCCAACTCTAGCCTCAATTCTGAAGTTTGGTCTAACTTGGGCTTTTGTATATTCAGAGTATTTTGTTGTAACCATTGTAAACTGTTCTTAAATTCTAATACATTTGCCTCCATTATTTATCTAACTAATATAAGCTACAATAATTTCACTATATTCAAGTCCATGTACATAGATGCTATGAATTGAGCTGAAAGGATTTATAAGTTGCTAAAGAGCTGGTTCAGTGGTCAAGAGCATTTGTTACTCTTGTATATGATTCTGCTTAAGTTTCAAGCTCCCAAATGGCGACTCACAGTTATTCTTAATGACTTTTGAAGGGAATACAAAGCCTATTCTTCTTCTTCTTCTTCTTCTTCTTCTTCTTCTTCTTCTTCTTCTTCTTCTTCTTCTTCTTCTTCTTCTTCTTCTTCTTCTTCTTCTTCTTTTTCTTTTCTGCCTCACATTAGAACAGGTTTCTAAGAGATAACAAGCAAATGTCAAATATAATGTAATAAGATAAAGCCCAAAGTAACACATTGAAGTTGAAATTGGATAAAGGCAAACCAAGAGAAGGAAGCGTCTAAGAGCAGGTACAAGAATCAAAGACCCACTTGTCCTCGTACTCAGGAGTGAGCCAACTCAGGTCCGCTCCAGGTCCTCTGTGTATATATTTTATCATTCAGTTTAGTGTTTTTTGGCACTCCTAAGTACAAAGCTCATTTCTTACCTCTGCTGCCCAAGATACATATGTGCTTTGCATACATTCAGGTAAAATTCTCATGTACAGAAATAAAGTAATTAAATATAAAAATTACTATAAAAAGTACTAACCATTAGCCCAGGTCTGTTTTAATGGACAGTATAATGTGACAGAGAAAGCAGTAGAGAATAAATAAGATCACAGTGAAGATCAGCGGATGCAAATTATAAGTTAAAGAAAGTTTATCGGTAAGACAACTTCATTTTTGAAATTTTTCATGGTGACAACCTATCAGGTTTTATCTAAATTGTAGTGTGAATATTATTAACATCATTATCATATCATAGGTGCTAAAATAACTTTCTTATAAATAATTTAACATAATTACTTCCATTATGCCTAAAACTGAAGAGTTGATTTTCTAATGGAACCTATACTATTTATTAAATACCACCACAAAGTAATCTTATTGTATGTATATATACATATAACATATAAATGTTAACTACATTAACAATTCATTAAGTGTGCCTTCATCTGGTTAGATTTATTGAAACATTGAAGTGTGATTAATAATTGAGTTTCTCAGTTACAGAAGCCATATGAAGAGCTCTTCCTTTCAATATGAGTTCTGACTTTCCTCCTCAGCTGCTTTGTAACTATTCTTTGGCAGAAGATGAACTGCCCCAACAAAGCAACAGAAAGTCGTGTTGCTTTACAAGGCATGAGTAGTCAAGGTCTTCAGTATTGATACCTGGAATACCACTTCTTAGTTCACCATTGTTGGCTAGTTAGCAAAATCACACTTCTACTAAGTAGAAGGAAAAATAATCTCAGACATTTAAAATTCCTTACCAATTTGTTTTGACATACACAATCAGTCCTAGTGATGCTACTCTTAATTATTTCAGAATTCTCTGCTTATTTTATTTTTTACTTGCTCTGGTTAAAGCATTCCACTCACATGTAAAGAGAAAGTGTGTGTATTTGTGGAGACTGAAATGATTGAATTTCAAAATAAGTATGAAGTTAGTGCTGTAACTGTGACAAACTTTGAGCTCATAATATGAGTTTTATGAGATTAGCTTGAACAATTTTTCCAGGCTATAATATTTCAATTAGGTTTTCTTAACTGATAATTTTGAGGTTTCTTGTTCACTCTTTATGCAAGTATTTCTTTATCTATAATGACACTTGAGTATTGTTTTCCAGTTGATATCACTATTGAAAATGACACGAGTTAATTCTTATGTATTCCAAAGAAGAGTGACCAATATCTTAAAAGCAGTCACAGATTATTTATAATCACTTTAATTGTGGTTTTGAAAATCTAAGCAAAGAGTTGGTGGTAGCCACAATGACATTGAGAAGTCTAGACAGTGAATTAGGGTTGGGCAAAACTAGAACAGTACCATCCTGGGAAAATTGGAATTTCAGACTAAATTCTATCAAGAATCATAGATATTTGATACATGTGGATAAATTAAACCACCTGCTCTCTTTTAAAATGTTTTTTGGCTTAGATTTCATAGCTCTTATAATAAAAAAAAATATTGCTTTGGCACAAAATAAAAGAAATATTATTTTTGCCTGTGGAGATAGCTTAGCAGGTTAAACCAAATCCTACAAAAGAGATTGGATCCCCAGTGACTAATAAGATTTTTGTAGAATTAGAACATCTGCCTATAATCTGAACATGTAGTTGGTGACAGCAGGTGGTTACCCAGAGCAAACAGCATAGCTGGACTGGCTAACTCATCGTACTGTGTTGAATGAGAGACCCTGAATCAATATGTAAGGTAGAGAGTGATTGAGGAAGACTGTCAAGCTCTGACCTCTATACCCATGCATATGTGAAGTCATACAGAGATATGTACCCATACAAAACTGAATATTCATACATAAAGCTTACACATACATATGCTAGAAACCAAAAGTGATTTTATTACAATACATAAAAACATGGTCAACGTGTGGGTGATTCTCTCATATTCTCATATTAGACTGACTGGGAAACCAGTCATAGTTACTCTGTCTTATATGTTAAAGTTTTATCATGTGCCATATAACAAAGATCTCTTAAGCCTTTTAGTCTTATTGTAGAGGAATATATGAAAAAATCTGAGCTCAAATTATTTCAGTTTGGACATTTTCTGAATTTCTGCTGGAGGAGAAACTCTTGGGGAAATTTGATATGAGGAAAAATAAAGAGAAATTAGTCAAATAATTCCAATGAGATATTCAGAATGACATATACATATATGACATATACATATAAAGATAGATAGATGTAGGGAGCCGCGCCCGAGCCGGTGCCATGCCCGAGCCGGTTACCTAGGAGACGCAAACAAGTTCAGTGCGCATGCATTTGTTGACGAAACCACGTAAGTCACCGCCCATCCCGGGGCGTAACTTGAGGTAATGGGCAGTCAGCCAATCCTGAGGACACATGTCACACTGAGGTGTAATTAAGCGGAACTATTTCTAGAAATGCTTTCTCTTTCTCTTTCTCTTTCTCCACATAGTGTAATAAAGATATGCTTGTAGAAGGATTATTTTTGTGTCCATATCCGTTTCTTGCAGGCAAGGCGGTAACGTGGGCATTTACAGATAGATAGATAGATAGATAGATAGATAGATAGATAGATAGATAGATAGATATAGTGGCTTATGCTATATTGGCTTAAGTGCTGTCAGGTAAAGCACAAGGCTGAGATATTATAGATGGGATAAGAAGTCTAACTATTCCTTAAAAGCACAGAAAAGTTCTTTGGCTATGAATAGAGCTCCTGAGGGTTAGGGCATGAATGCTTAAGCACAATGATATAATAATGTACTGGGAACTTGAAGGAATGTCAGACACAATGGGATCAGGGTACATAACATATTGATTTCATTTGGTGTCAAGGACTTAAGGAAAGAACACTATTAGAACTTAAGTGATCTTACTGCCACACAAATGCATTTGATTCAGAGATCTTACTTACTGCTTGTATATTATACTTAATAAGAAGATATATTTTCTACAGAAGAATTAGTTTAAAAAAGAGTACACAAACATAAAACTAATATAAACTAAAAATTAAGAGAAAAGAAATTCCTTTGTATTTTTCTTGAGTTCCAGTTGAGACTTTTCAATTTTAAAGTAACAACTTCGAGACAAGGTATTCTATGAACAAATGCAATAAATACTTTATTCAGTATTATAATAAAACTCAAAAATTGATCACTGTGAATAACTTGTTAAGTAGTTAAAAACTTTATTGAATGTAGCTTACTAGTAAATTGTCCTGCTTGGATTCGATCCTAATTGACTGACTCTCATTAACATTCATAACTAATGGTTATACTATTGCCTTTTTCTTTTTGTACTCAAATCATTTTCATTATTTTATACAGTTCAGGAACCTAGTGTAGGGAATAACAGTACACAAAATAGACAGGTCTTCCCACTCAATTACACCAGAAAATCCTTCACAGATATGCCAAGAGGACAGTCTCTCAGGGGATTCAAGATGTGTTCAAGTAGACAATTGTCTACTATTGCCTTTTAAAACAAACAAACAAACAAACAAACAAACAAAGATTAACCTCTGGATAAGATGCTTCTAAAATACCCAGGCACATTCTAGATTCAAATACTGTACTTCTACTTTACAAAAAAAAAAAAAAAAAAAAAAAAAAAAAAAAAAAAAAAAAAAAAAAAAAAAAAAAAAAAAAAAAAAAAAAAAAAAAAAAAAAAAAAATCATTGGGGAAATAATAGAAGTAAAGGCAGCAAGGAAATGGGAGAAAATGATGAAAGGTTAAATAAATTTTGGGCTTATGCATTTTCAATTTCCAACGGGTTTATTGAGTTGTACCTCCGTCATGAATTGAGAAACCCTGATACTGTCAATTGAGAATTCAATTGCAAATACGCTATCACTCAAAAGTGAAGGTCAAGTAAGAATAGATTCATTACAGAAATCCAGAAATCTGTGCAACCTAGAAGTTACAGACATTCGAAATAAAGAGATAAATCTTTATCTCAAAAAAAAAAAAAAAACTAAAGCCAAGTGTGATTTGGGTGCAGACTAAAGGATGTCCAATTTAAAAAATAAAAATGGACACAGTTAACCGACAAGCTCTGCCAAGACAGGATAAACAAGTCCTTCATAATTCCTATTTCACCAAAAGTCTGTCAGATATTCTGCATCAGAAGGCTGAAGATAGATGCTCCAACATTCTGGAGAATATGGGGGACTGTCCAGGCGGTCAGCTGTCTCTGTCATTTCTATGAATTTTGGAAGCTGTGTTTCTGTGCTTCCTCTGTACTCAGGTACTATTTCCCCCTTTTCAGGTCTACAATGGTATTGAAGACTAGGTAGTTCATAGTCTTACTATAAGCTTTAGATGTTTAAGATTGAAGAAGATGTTCTAGATCCAAGAAGATGTTTTAGGACGGTAATGCAAATTAGGATAGAAACTGAGTTAAGTATAAAACATTAAACATACAGAAAGAGCATAGATAATAGAATGTTTTCTAAAGTTGCCAAATACTATAGACTGGATGTTATAAATGTATATCATACATTATAGTTTTCATAATTGTTTCATAATTAATATTATTGTATTCAATTTATGCATGAAAGAGAAAGAACCTTTTATTGTACTAAAAAGTGAAATTGTAAAGAGAACATCTTGAATATTTTATTAATGTAGCACCTGTCAATTAAAAGCCTTTTACTCATGGTTAGGCAGGAAATAGAAGGTGGAACATCTCAATGGAGAAAGAATTTTGGGATAGAGTGAAACAATGGCGCCTTGGGAAGATGTGTCAAGTTGGACTCATGGTACCTAATCAAATTTGAAAGTGCTTTAGCCATTATATTCTTGAGTTTATTACTATGTCATCATCTTCTTTTTATGATCTCCGTGCTTGCCCTATGGAATAGTAGACTAATAATAGTTTCATTGATTTTTTTCTTTGTTTTTGTTGTTTGTTTGTTTGTTTGTTTTTCTGCCAGCTGTGTTTGGTTTTACCCTAGGCCTCTCATTTACCCAATCTCCTGTTCCAGGCCATCCAGGTAGGGTTGAACGTGGACTCTCATTCGTAGGGTTATCCTCAAATTAAATAAAGCAATTTTTGGCCACTCTCATATATGCTGTGGGACCATTGGCCCTGTATATCTTGAAGGCAGGGAGATTGTAGGTGAAGACATTTGTGATTGGATTGGAAGAGTAACATTGGACCCCAACCTAGCTCTAATGAATGTTTGTCTTTTAATGCCATTAAGATCTTTAGAACTCCATGTACTTTGGTGAAAAGTCACCATACATACTATGAACTAAGACTATTTTCTACTGCAATGCCTCAAATTTTAAAGTTGGTTTTATGTTAAAATCTGATTTCTATGTAACTTAATGGATTTTCTATATCTCAGTTATGGTAAAAATATAAGTCAATAATTCTTATTTTTATTTTTTGACAGAATTTCTATTTCAGTATCTATAAATCAAACTACACACCTCAGATTTTGCTTTGGTATTATTATTGGTTTTGGCAGGAAATCTCTTATCTCTTTGCTTTGTAATGACTGAGCAATTTTTTTTGAATCCAATTGCATTGAATCTTGCTTCCTCACAGCTCTTTAAGTAGCTTCTCTTTCCAGTCTGTTTTAATGAGAGTTGGGAATCTGACTCATTATGACAATTCTGACAATTGTCAAATCTGACTCTATCTGACTCATTCTGACAATTCATTTTCTGATTCATTGTTTGGGATTAAAGTTGTATACTAAAGGCATGTCTGTATTTCAGTCAGATTGATCAAAGGTATAAACTAAGGGCATGTCTTTATGACAGCCAGAGGGATTAAAGCTGTGTATTCCAGCCAGAGGGATTAAAGGTCTGTGGCATGCCTATATTCCAGCAGGATCATAACTTTGGATGTGATCTCTTGCCAGAGCAGCCATGTTGCTGGATTTAAATTTTTCTACACAGTGCATTGCTTAAACTCTCTTCCAAAGAGAAAAGAAAACCAAAACAGAACACAAAACAAAACAAAACAAAAGGCAAACAAACAATAAACCCAAAGACCAAACAACATTAACAAAAGAGACAAAACTCAGACACACAAAAAAACTTTTTGCTGTTGATTTTTACAAGTGAAAAACACACAGAAAATGATAGACTTAAGATGGTTAGCCTGAAATCAGATCACTTTCTCATACTTGTTCGCTCAAGTCTCAGATTTATGAGGCACAAGGGGATAGAATGATTGTAAGCACCACAGGTGTTTAATAATTTTAATGAAACAGCATTTGCAGACACAATGGGGCCAATGCTCATTGTCTAAGGGATTTACTGCTGTGAACAGACACCATGACCACAGCAACTCTTATGAGGACAACATTTAATTGAGGCTGGGTCAAGGGCTCAGAGGTTTAGTCTACTATCATCAAGACAGGAGCATGGCAGTGTACAGACAGGCATGGTATAGAAGAGCTGAGAGGTCTACACCTTGTTCTGAAGGCAAACAGAAGATGGCTTCCAGGCAGCTAGGATGAGGGACTGAAAGTCTATGCCTACAAAGACAACAAGCCTTGTTCTTCCAACAAGACTCCACCTACTCTAAGGATGCCACACCTCTTAATAGTGCCCATCCCTGAGCAAAGCATATTCAAACCAGCACACTCATGCAGTTTCACAGAGACTGTGACAGTCACATTCTATGCACAATGCTTCATAAAAAATCTCAAGCCAGAAACCATTCAAAGCAGGAAGAAGAAAGTATTGGAAGAAGATCCTGCCCCTTTCCAAGAAGCTATTCTAAATGATCTTTGGTGGGAAAGGTAAAACACAATTGTTTTGTTTTTAGTAGAGCAGAATTGAGTATGTGAATTGCCCTGCAGAGCAGAATCCATGTTCAGGAGTAAATAGCCAACACAAATCATACTCCATGCTTCAGTTTTGTTGTTTTCTTCTGTGTGTTTTTATTCTTTTCTTTTTATAGAAGGGAGAAAAACATAAAGTTAGGTCATTAAGGAGAACAGAGGATCTGTGTGGAATGGAAGGACAGGAAACATATGGATGAAAAACGCTGTATGAATTTCTCAAATAATAAATTTTTTAAAAGATTAAAAAAAGAAAATCAATCTTTTTACTGAGTTGTTTTTCTACATTTCCTTTCTGATGTCAGATTTTTTTGCTTAACACGTTCAATAATGGTTGGAAAAGTATAATTATCTTCATGAATATATTTCTTATAAAGTACCAAAAGTACACTGTTCTAGCTTGACATTTGCTGTCTAGGTACTGTAGCATTAAAATAAAATATTATTACCACAAAAGGATGTCATGAATGAACTTTATTCCCATTTGCATTTCAAAATTTTGTCAATGGCAAAACATGACAGTGATTTTCCCTAAGTTCCTTCCTTGAATTACTGTTTATACACTCTTTCCAAAGGCTTCACATTCAAATCTTAGTTGAGACTAGAATGAGCATAGTCACACCACTTCTTCTAAGTGGGAATCAATGGAGCCTCCCAAAGTTAGCTTATATTCAGATGTCAATGGAGATAGGGAAAGACTGACTCATGCAATTAAGTATATTATAGCTAATAAATTCAACATATCACAAAGAGAAATAATGACCATTGGTTATGTAAAATGTATTTATGATTTCAAACAGTATTTAAAATATGATTATAAGAGACTTTTTATCTTTAAAAAAGGCTTATTCCCCCCTTGAATAGAAACATTTACACGTGATTGTACATCCTAGGTACTTAGAAAACTCACTTTAGAGACAAAAGCTTTAAAAACTAAGATTTTCTTTTCTAAATGCTCAAGGAGGCAGCCAGTTCAGGACTTGAACCTTGTCTCAGAAAAGAGAGTATACAATATTTTAATGGGCATGATCACAAAGGGAGAAAGCTGCAGTGTTACCCAATTTTATTTTGACATTACCTGTTAAGTGAAGTAGTACCCATTGAAGACTGGGCTGTATTCAGGGCACCTATCTTTAATACAGCCTTTACAGCCAGGTTCACCAGTAGATTCTGTCCCAGAATTTTAGAATGATAAGGGACCATGCTAGTGAGCTGGCTACATGAGGATATAACAAGAAATTTGTCATATATATATATATATGATAAGATAAAATAACATAATAAGATAAAAAGTCTCTTAGAATCATATTTTAAATACTGTTTGAAATCATATATATATATGATAAGATAAAATAACATAATAAGATAATGCATGAACCATGGTTTAGATTACAGAAGTGTTTATATTCTTTAAAGTTTAAGAGACAATTAAGAAAACATTTGAAAGTGCGGTATAGGTGCTCATTTCTAAATCTGTAAATATGAATTTTTTTGTCAGTACCAGCAAGATGGACAAGTTGTCCTTGAGATTGCTGGACTCAGACAATCTGTCTCCTTACAAGAAGTCGTCCCTGAGATGCCTGAACTCAGACAACTGTGTGCAGTAGAAGCTGTTCAGCTATAAAGAAGTCTCTAGCTTGTCTATGGCCTAAAAACCTGGAACTTAGTTTACCTCTATAATTAAATGAAATCTGAAAACAAAATGGTAGACTTAGAATACTTCTCTTTTGATTGTTCCCAACAGTACATGCCTGTAAATATGCTTTTATTCCTATCCCCAATTTTCAAAATTTAGCTGAGAAATACTAGATTTTAATCCTTAGTTGGAATTAACTCAAGGCCATTGCAAATAAGATGCAAGTCAGTCAATATGAGTGCAATCAGCTCCAATCCATAGCTCCTATAAAGGTTCCCTGAAAACAAGCAATGTAAGGAGAGAAAGAGAGAGAGAGAGAGAGAGAGAGAGAGAGAGAGAGAGAGAGAGAGAGAGAGAGAGAGAGAGAGAGAGAGAGAGAGAAACAATCTAGAGAACAGGTACAGGTAAAGGAATTTCCTTAAGTTTCTTCCCATCTGAGACTCTAGAATTCTATCACAGTTACTATTTGCAATAGAGATTGTTTCACAGGAACAATCGTCTTCCTATATGAAGAAGAATATTAAAAACAATTAATCAAACTTGAGGTCTAAGCATGCATGACCCTCAAGCAGAGCTATACTCTTTTCCCATACAGTTTCTAGAAATCTCATAAATAAGGCTAAAATTTTCTTTACTGTAAGAGCATTTTAGGTTCCCCGCAGCCCCTGTGACCGATAGTTTTAACCTATCAGCTGCAACGTTGTTTATTGTGCATCTTATGATTTCTCTATATCTCTTTTTTATGCTAATGATGATGTTGATGATGTGTTTGTGTATTTCTGCTAATTGTGGGACGTGTTAACCGTGAAGAACCCCATAGATACATAGGTCCTTTTTTTTTTTTTTTTTTTTTTTTTTTTTTTTTTTTTTTTTTTTTTTTTTTTTTTTTTTTTTTTTTTTTTTTTTTTTTTTTTTTTTTTTTTTTTTTTTTTTTTTTTTNCAGTCGTTGGGTCCATCCTTTGGATTGAGCTGCACAAATGCTCCCTTTAACTCTTTCAATGTGTGCTTTGTTCTTAATTCTAGGAAGGGGTGACGTGTCCTCATTTTGACCTTCCTTCTTCTTGAGTATCATGTGTTTATTAAATTGTTTCTTGGGTAGTCTAGGTTTCTGGGCTAATATCCACATATCAGTGAGTACAGATACATAGGTCCTTTTGCAGGTGAAAGTGACCTTCATCTTAGCGCTTCTAGTGTACAATTATTCAACAAACTCCTCTATTTCAAATAAGTTGTTTGTCTAGTACCTGCCATTACAAGAATATCCTATAGTCTCCCACCTAAATAAGTTGCAGGCTATCATTAATTCATTTGTAAATGTTTTCACATGACAGACTTGAAATATACTGAATTCATATTACCCGTTTTCAATCATTAAACCTCTTGCAGTTTTAATGGTGGCCAGAGCGATGATTTCATATATAACATGTCTGGTTTCACACATTTGATAAATCTCTGCTTACTTGACTGGTATGTGTTCCCACATACTCCTGTACATCTGCATTCCTTAGCTCAACTAAAGAAAATAGGAGGGCGTGATGGAACATCATCTGGAAATTAGTAGGCCCTGCATCCTGAGGTACCAAAAGTAGAGAATAAAAGAGAACAAGCCATGAAATAATAATAGAGACCTGAGATCTATACATTAGCTCTTGGATGAATATGGTAATTCTGTCTTGCCTTCTTCACCTGTTCTCTCTCCTTTTTTCCATCAAAGCAATTCAAAGTCATTATGCTTGAATCCCACCAGCAGCACTGACTAAAAATATACTAGGTAACAAGTGTTATGTCTTACTTTTAATTGCAAGTATAGATGATAAGATTTGTGTTCTTTCAAAATATAAAATTCTCTAAAACAACTACCATGAGAGATTCAGAAATAATTATTTCTAAAATCAATAGGTATCTCTTATAAATATTACATTGGTAGGGCTACTACTGTACAAAGTACAAGTTAATGATTTAAAGTACCAAATATGGATGAGGCTTCAGGACTATTTCACCCTTGAAGGATATAAGCAGGAACCATTCCTTATATTTTCATGGTCTCTGATGATTCTCTGAAATCCAGCATGGAGATTAGCTTTTTATTCTTTCTTTCACTCTCTACCTGCATGGTTGCATATTGTTCATTCCTGGTTGATGTTTCTTTTCCATATTAAAATTGGTGTTACTAGATTTATTATGTACATAAAGCAATTGTGTTACACATTAAGCCAAAAATACCTGTATATATCTTACCACCAAAAAGTCTGACATCAACACACACTGAGGGCCAGGGCTTAAACATAACATCTACAGAATGTACATTTAAAATATTCCAGAAAAGCCAAAAATATAAATGTGAGAAGTCACAAAGAGGAAAATACTCAACATTCATATTACATAAATATAAAATACAGTATGAAGACAGATTCAATGCTTAGAAAGTAAACAAAAAACTACATCAGTGACAATCTTAACTTCGTGGTTTTTATGTGGAGACACTGTAACTGCCTAAGTGTGAAAAAATAACCATATGATAGAAAAATATTAAATGTGTAAGTTTTTTTTTCAAAAAACAGCTTTGACTAATACATGAATAAATGAAGAAAATATTAGTTATACCCTGTGCACATTGGTTAAGGAAGCAGAGGTAAAGATGATCTGAAAAATAAGCTTTGTACTAATATCTCATTTGGAAATTGTAGTTCACAAAAGTAGGGGTGCTCTGAGTGACATTGTGAAGAACAACTCTGAGATTTCCTCACTTTGAATGATCTACCATAAAGTATAATTAGAAATAATGAAAAGATAAGAGAGAAAGGAGAGAAGATAGAAGGGGTACAATAGGCTGGTAAAGAATGGGGGGGGAGCAAGGAGGACAACAAAGGAGAGGAGAAGGTAAAAGGGAAGAAAACCTGAAGAGAAAAGGAAAGAACTCAGAGGTGTTAGTGTAATAGAGTAAACCAATGCAATAATTTCCATAAATAACTGAATGACCTAATTATCAAATTTTCAATGTTTAGAACAATGCCACAGCCTAAGCCTTCATCTTCAAACTCTTTAATATCGTGAATCATAATTTGATACTTATGAAAATACAGTGTGTTCCAAGCCAGAGAACAATTCTTTAAATGTCTTCCTTTTGTAAATCCTATGTAACCATAATTTTCACTCTCATGTGTTGATGTCATAAGGTGCTCACATTAGAACTTACCCTGCGATCTTAAGTGACTACACTTCGATCTTAGGACTCCACACTTCCATAACCATAAGAACAAAATAACGATAGTTGAAGGATCTCCGTGTGCATGATTCAGTTCTTGCAATGGAAGCTGGTGGGAACAATAATAAATTGGATTTTGCATGTGGAATAGAGGTACATAATTTATTGAGGCAATTGAAAAGGAATTTATCCACATGGGTTAGACCACATCGTGCTGCTATTTAATAATGAAGAATAAATAGAAGTCCCCCATTGGATGGCAAGAAAGCAAAAAGGACATGTCCATGAAATCTGCCAGTTAAAACCCTCCTGAAATGAGTTTTGTACTTGATCCAATCTCCATAGAGACCATAGTCAGGGAAATCGGGACAAAAGTTCCACAAACAAGAAATCAGGTATTTTGCTCATGTAGATAAGGATATAAACTAATTTCATCTATTAATGGACTATCCATTGCCATGTCTCTGAGTAAGCATTAAAATTACAGTGTAATCCAAAGTGGGTTGAAGTGCTAAACTTCATTGAAATGAAATTGCATAAATGTATTCATAATCTAGAATGTTAATTTGAGGATCTCTAATGGAATATAAAGATTCATGTTCATGTATATGTTAATCTATACATTTCATGTTGTATTTATATTACAAAATTATTATGTATTATATAGGTTTAAATAAATTCTTTTTTTCCTTTTTTAAAATACACACACACACACACACACACACACACACACACACACACACACACACACACACACACACACACACACACACACACACACACATATATATATATATATATATATATATATATATATATTATTAGATATCTTCTTTATTTACATTTCAAATGCTATCCCAAAAGTCCCCTATACCCTCCCCCTGCCCTGCTCCCCTACCCACTCACTCCCACTTCTTGTCCTTGGTGTTCCCCTGTACTGGGACATATAGTGTTTGCTAGAACAAGAGACCTCTATTACCAATGATGGCCAACTAGGCCATCTTCTGCTACATATGCAGCTAGAGACACGAGCTCTGGGGGTAATGATTATTTCATATTGTTGTTCCACCTATAGGGTTGCAGACCCCACTAGCTCCTTGGGTACTTTCTCTAGCTCCTCCATTGGGGGGCCCTGTGTTCCAGTCACTAGATGACTGTGAGCACCCACTTCTGTACTTGCTAGACACTGGCATAGCCTCACAGGAGACAGCTATATCATGGTCCTTTCAGGAAAATCTTGCTGGCATATGCAATAGTGTCAGCGTTTGGTGGTGGCTGATTATAGGATGGACCCCTGGGTGGGGCAGTCTCTGGATGGTCCATCCTTTTCTCCTAGCTCCAAACTTTGTCTCTGCAACTCCTTCCATGGGAGGAATGGTGTATCCACGCATTGGTCTTCATTCTTGATTTTTTGTTGTTGTTGTTGCTGTTGTTTTGTTTTTTTCTAGACAGGGTTTCTCTGTATAGCACTGGCTGTCCTGGAACTTACTTTGTAGACCAGGCTGGCCTTGAACTCAGAAATCAACCTGTCTCTGCCTCCCAGGTGCTGGGATTAAAGGCATGTACCACGCTTCTTGATTTTCTTGTATTTTGGAAATTGTATTATGGGTACTCTAGGTTACTGGGCTAATATCCACTTATCAGTGAGTGCATATCAAGTGACTTCTTTTGTGATCGGGTTACCTCACTCAGAATGATAGCCTCCAGATATATCCATTTGTCCAAGAATTTCATAAATTCATTGTTTTTAATAGCTGAGTAGTATTCCATTGTGCAAATGTACCACATTTTCTGTATCTATTCCTCTGCTGAGGGACATCTGGGTTCTTTCAAGCTTCTGGCTATTATAATTAGGGCAGCTATGAACATACTGGAGCATGTGTCCTTCTTACAAGTTGGAACATCTTCTGGGTATATGCCCAGGAGAGGTATTGCTGGATCTAGTGGTAGTACTATGTCTAGTTTTCTGAGGAACCACCAGACTGATTTCCAGAGTGGTTGTACAAGCTTGCAATCCCACCAGCAATGGAGGAGTGTTCCTCTTTCTCCACATCAACCCCAGCATCTGCTGTCACTTGAATTTTTGATCTTAGCCATTCTGACTGGTGTGAGAGGGGATCTCAGGGTTGTTTGTTTTAATTTGCATTTCCCTGATGATTAAGGATGTTGAAAATTTTTTCAAGTGCTTCTCAGCCCTTCAATATTCCTCACTTGAGAATTCTTTGTTTAGCTCTGTACCCCGTTTTGTTAATGAGGTTATTTGAAGTTCTGGAGTTCAGCTTCTTGAGCTCTTTGTATATAGTGGATATTAGTCCCCTATCATATTTAGGATTTGTAAAAATTCTTTCCCAATCTGTTGGACGCCTTTTTTGTCTTATTGACAGTATCTTTTGCCCAACAGAAGCTTTGCAATTTTATGAGATCCCAATTGTAGATTCTTGATCTTACAGCACAGTCCATTACTGTTCTGTTTAGGAATTTTCCTCCTGTGCCCATATCTTCGAGGGTTTTCCCCACTTTCTCCTCTATAAATTTCAGTGTCTCTGGTTTTATACAGAGTTCTTTGATACACTTAGACTGAAGCTTTCTTTGTACAAGGAGATAAGAATTAATCAATTTGCATTTTCTACCTGATAACCTCCAGTTGTGCCAGCACCATTTGTTGAAAATGCTGTCTTTTTTTCACTGGATAGTTTTAGCTCAAATTTCAAAGATGAAGTAACCATAGGTGTGTGGGTTCATTTCTGGGTCTTCCATTCTATTCCATTGATCTACCTGTCTGATACTGTACCAGTACCATGAAGTTTTTATCACAATTGCTCTGTAGTACAGCTTGAGGTCAGTCATGGTGATTCCACCAGCGGTTCTTTTATTGTTGAGAAGAGTTTTTGCTGTCCTAGGTTTTTTGTTATTAAAGATGAATTTGCAATGGCCCTTTCTAACTCAGTGAGGAATTGAGTTGGAATTTTGATATGTATTGCATTGAATCTGTAGATTTCTTTTGTCAGGATAGCCATTTTGACTATATTAATCCTTCCAATACACAAGCATGGGAGTTCTTTCCATCTTCTGAGATCTTCTTTGATTTCTTTCTTCAGAGACTTTAAGTTCTTGTCATAAAGATCTTTCACTACTGCGATGGTTTGTATATTCTTGGTCTAGGGAGTGGCACCATTTGAAGGTGTGGCTCTGATCGATAGATGTGACCTGGTTGGAGTAGCTGTGTCACTGTGGGTTTGGGCTTAAGGCTCTACCCCAGTTGCCTGGAAGTCAGTCTTCCACTAGCAGCCTTTGGATGAAGCCATAGAACTTTCAGTTCTGCCTTTGCCATGCCTGCCTGGATACTGCCATGCTCCCACCTTGATGATAATGGACTGAACCTCTGAACCTGTAAGCCTGCCCCAATTACTTTTTTTTTTTTTTTAATAAAACTTGCCTTGGTCATGGTGTCTGTTCACAGCAGTAAAACCCTAACCAAGACAGAAGTTGATACCAGGGACTGGGGTATTTCTGTGATAGGCCTGACCATGCTTTTATTTGAAAGAATTGAAATTGCCTGGGAGACTCAAAGATGTTAAAGATGCCAGAGCCATGGGATACATGCTGAGGAAAGCTGCTAATGGAGTGGAACTAGCCCAGGTGAAAGCAGTTTGTTGCAGTCAACAAAGATAAAAAAGGAATGGAGATCTGAAGATTGCTTTGACATCAGCCATGGACATGCAGCGTTTAGAGTTTGCCCAGCTTGTTTCCTGCCTTGCTTTGGAGATTATAGTTAATTAGTTGGATGAATCTCCAAAGAGACCTTGAAATTTGGACTTTTAACATTGTTAAGACTGCTATAGAATATGAGGACTTTGAAAGTTGGATTAAATGCATTTGCATTATGCTATGTTTAAGTATGGCCCCCATAGACTCATGTTTTTGAACAAATCTATGAGGGCCAAGGAACTGAATGTGATGGTTTATATATTCTTGGACCAGGGAGTGGCACCATTTGGAGGTGTGGCCTTGTTGGAATAGGTGTGACCTGGTTGGAGCAGGTGTGTCACTTTGGGTGAGGCCTTAAGACTCTCACCCCAGTTGCCTGGAAGTCAGTTTTCCACTAGCAGCCTTTGGATGAAGCCATAGAACTCTCAGTTCTGCCTGTGCCATGCCAGCCTGGATATTGCCATGCTCCCACCTTGATGATAATGGGCTGAACCTCTGAACCTGTAAGCCAGCTCCAATTAAATGTTGTTTTTTATAAGACTTGCCTTTGTCACTGTATCTAGTAGTAAAACCCTAACTAAGACAACTTCCTTAGTTAGAGACACACAAGGTATTTTATATTATTGGTGACTATTGTGAAGGGTGTTTTTCCATATTTCTTTCTCATACTCTTTCCCCTTGTGTAGAGAAAGGCCACTGATTTGTTTGAGTTAATTTTATATCCAGGTACTGCACTGAAGCTGTCTATCATGTTTAGAAGTTCTCTGGTGGAATTTTTAGGGTCACTTATATATACTATCATATCATCTGCAAATAGTGATATTTTGACTTCTTCCTTTCCAATTTGTATCCCCTTGATCTCCTTTTGTTGTCAAATTGCTCTGGCTAGGACTTCACGTACTATATTGAATAGGTAAGGAGAAAGTGGGCAGCCTTGTCTAGTTCCTGATTTTAGTGGGATTGCTTCCAACTTCTCTCCATTTACTTTGATTTTGGCTACTGGTTTGCTGTAGATTGATTTTATTTTGTTTAGGTAAGGGCCTTGAATTCCTGATCTTTCCATGATTTTATCATGAAGGGGTGTTGGGTTTTGTCAAATGCTTTCTCAGCATCTAACGAGATGATCATGTGATTTTTGTCTTTGAGTTTGTTTATATAAAGGATTACCTTGATGGATTTCCATATATTAAACCATCCCTGGGATGAAGCCTACTTGGTCAAGAGGTATAATCATTTTGATTTGTTCTTGGATTTGGTTTGCTAGGATTTTATTGAGTATTTTTGCATTGATATTCATAAGAAAAATTAGTCTGAAGTTCTCTTTCTTTGTTAGATCATTGTGTGGTTTAAGTATCATAGTAATTGTGGCTTCATAGAATTAATTGGGTAGAGAACCTTCTGTTTCTATTTTGTAGAATAGTTTGAGGAGAGTTGGAATTATGTCTTCTTTGAAGGTCTGATAGAACTCTGCACTAAACCCATCTGGTCCTAGGCTTTTTGTTTGTTTATTGGTTTGTTTGTTTGCTTGGGAGATTCTTAATGACTGCTTCTATTTCCTTAGGGGAAATGGGACTGTTAAGATCTTTAATCTGAACCTGATTTAATTTTGGTACCTGGTATCTCTCTAGGAAGTTGTCCATTTCATCCAGCTTTTCTAGTTTGAGTAAAGCCTTTTGTAGTAGGATCTGATGATGTTTTGGATTTTCTCAGGTTCTGTTGTTATGTCTCCATTTTCATTTTTGATTTGTTAATTAAGATACTATCCCTGTGCCCTCTAGTTAATCTGGTTAAGTGTTTATCTATCTTGTTTATTTTCTCAAAGATCCAGTTCCTGGTTTGATTGATTCTTTGAATAGCTCTTTTGGTTCCACTTGGTTGATTTCAGCCTTAGGTTTGGTCTTTTCATTGTATCCTGGATTTCCTGGATGTTTTGAGTTAGGATCTTTTTGCATTTTGCATTTTCTTGGATTGTTGTGTCCATGTTCCCTATGGAACCTTCTGCACCTGAGATTCTCTCTTTCATTGCTTGTATTCTGTTGCTGATGCTCACATCTATGGTTCCTGGTTTCTTTTCTAGGGTTTCTATCTCCAGAGTTGTCTCCCTTTGTGTTTTCTTCATTGTTTCTACTTCCATTTTTAGATCTTGGATGATTTTGTTCAATTCTATCACCTGTTTGGTTGTGTTTTCCTGTAATTCTTTAAGGGATTTTTGTGTTTCTTCTTTAAGGATTTCTACCTGTTTAGCAGTGTTCTCCTCTAATTCCTTGAGGGATTTTTGTGCTTCCTCTTTAAGGGCTCCTACATCTTTAGCAGTGTTCTACTGTATTTCTTTAAGTGAGTTATAAATGTCCTTCTTAAAATCTTCTACCACCATCATGAGATACTATTTTAAGTCTGAGCCTTGCTTTTCGGGTATGTTGGGGTATCCAGGACTTGCTGTGGTGGACGCACTGGGTTCTGATGATGCCCTGTGTTCTTGGTTTCTGTTAGTAAGATTCTTAAATTTACCTTTTGCCATCTGGAAATCTCTGGTGTTAATATTCATGCTGTTTCTGGCTGGAGCTTGATCCTCCTGTGATTCTGTTAGCCTCTGTCAGCACTCATGGGAATCCATCTGTCACCTGAATTCCAGTGGTCAGAGGACTCTCTGCAGGCAACCTCTTTTCTTGTAGGGCAGGTGTCTAGCAGTCTGGAGCTCTGCTCCACCTCCTGAGTCCTGGGGTCAGTGCCCTCCCTGTAGGCTGACTCTCCTCTGGCAAGGAATGTGCCCAGGGTTCTGGGTCTCTGCTCTGCCTCCTGGCTGAGGATGAAGGCCTGATGGGACCCTGACCAAGAAGCTCTGTTGTTTCTATTGCCCACATGCTCTCAGGTGATCACGAGATCCTGGGTGTGCTAGGGGTCCTGTAGCATGGAGAGCTCTCTGGTGCCCTAGACACAAATGTCTGGGTTCATGAAGAAGATGACAAGGCTAGCTCCTATCTGCATGGATCCCAGCCCCTGGTCCGGTGGAGTTCCTCCTTCCCTGTTTTTGCTGGCACAAGACCCTCTTCTATTCTTTGGAGCTGATGTTGCTTTCCACTCACCTGTGATCCCAAGGAGATCCCTAGATCCTGTAGTGTGGAGAGCACTCTGGCGCCCTTAGTGGCCTCCACTGGGCTCAGAAGGAAGATGGGGGGAGGGGGTAGTTAGATATTTTTTTAAATTTACATTTCAAATGCTATCCCCTTTTCTAGTTTCCCTTCTGAAAATCCCCTATCCCCTCTCCACTTCCCCTGTCACCAACCCACCCACTCCTGCTTCCTGGCCCTGGTATTCCCATATACTGGAGCATAGAACCTTCACAGGACCAAGGGCCTCTCCTTCCATTTATGAGCAACTATGCTATTTTCTGGTACACATGCAGCTAGAGCTATGAGTCCCACCGTGTGTTTTCTTTGATTGGTGGTTTAGTCCCAGGAAGCTCTGGTTATAGTGGTTAGTTAACTTTGTTTTTCCTCCTATGGAGCTGCAAACCCCTTCAGCTCCTTGTGTACTTTCTTTAGCTCCTTCATTAGGGACCCCGTTCTTTGTCCAATGGATGGCGGTGAGTATCAACTTCTGTATTTGTCAGGGACTTGTAGAGCCTCTCAGGGAACAGCCATATCAGGATCTTGTCAGCAAGATCTTGTTGGCATCTGCAATAGTGTCTGGGTTTGGTGGTTATTTATGGAATGGATCCCCAGGTGGGGCAAAAGAATTCTTATTAAATCTTAAACAATAATCATCTAAATTGTTTGCCTTCTAGGCTATATCACAATAGGTTTGTTTGTTTGTTTGTTTTAAGTTTGTGGTTTGAGCAAACAGTGATGGCATTCTGTGAAAATATAAAGGATAAAGTCTAAAATATTGTGGTTTCTCTAACAAAATTATTAGAAGTTTATGTAGGTTTCCTAAAGGTTTATCTTGGTATCATGAGATAAAATGAAGTGTGCACAGAGATAAGAAAAAAAATGGAATCTCTTTTTTAACAAAAAAAGGAATTTCAAGTAGCTAGTTGCTCCATACACTTGAAAATCTATAACCGGGAGGTGTAGCTACAAGTGTTGTCTTCAAATGCCGTTACCATGTTACATACTTAGTGTATGGTTTCCTATTTACAAGAATTTAAAAGGGACGGTTTTTGTTTTGAAGGTCATTTGATTTGTTTTGGTGGCTGCTCTAATTCTTTTCTGCATATGAAAATTAAATATCAGATCTCCAAGCTCAACAACAAATTAAATTCCTTTTATCATGCAAATCTTTATTTTCTCATATTTGCGTTTGACTAAAACACAAACTGAAACAAAAGTTAGCTCGTTCTGAGGAACATATTAAAAAAAAAAAAGTGCCCTGTTTTATCTCCTGTACATTCTTCCATTTGTTCTTCTAGACATCACAGGTGCAAACGGACTTGTTTTTTTGTGTGAAACCTAAACAGACTGGGATGCTTAATACTACATTTTTTTTCATAGTACTACTAAAACAATTTTTAAAATCATTTAACAAAAATTAATTAAATTCATTATTTCCAGTACTAAAAAACAATTGAGGAGACAACCAATGCCTCAATGTATATAAGCGCTTGTCTCTGATTCTAGTGACCTACATTTAATCTGTAACTAAAGTCGTCAAGAAAACTGACTTCTGCAGTTTGTTCTTTCATTTCTGCACTCAAACTGTGGCATGTGAACACACATGTGCACATACACACACACACACACACACTCACACACACACCACAAAGTAAATAAATGTTTCAAAATAAAAACACCATTTTACCATATGTTAAATACGTGTACAAACAGACTGTTGGTGACTTCTGAATATTCTAGAAAAACTTCTAAAATTTTGAATATCTCATTACTTCCATATATATGTATAATTTCTGCATTCATCAAAATACTCTTCCTGGCCTTAATTTAATTGTTGCCTTTCCTTTTTTGTTCCTGTTTGTATCCAATTACACATGTGGTTGCCTCATGTGGCCTTTAGCAATATTACATTTTAAAATAATAGTGCTAAGAAGTAAGTACTATTTCATAAATGAATCTATTGTAATTCTCTTGTCTAGCTTGCATGTGGATTTCCCACAAATTTGCAAACTTCTAGTCAAGAGTTTACTTTTGTTTTCATTTGGTTAATGATTTACCTAATGAATAAATTCACAGCATTCTGGTTTGTAATTGGAAGACTGTTGCCTGGGTTACAGATACACCATCCAGGGAGATTACAGCTGTTTCCTTTGCTCAGGTTATGATCAAGTAGGTAAATAAACTACTCCTGTCATATCCAGTTTACATATATAATTGTAAAATAATTCTGTTGAGTAAATTGTGTTCAGAAAAGAAAACTAAGTCAGTTTATACATTGTGCACACTAGAAGCACTTCTGGGAATATTAACTGCTTTTCTTGGACTTTCCCTGGCCATCTGTTATCGATTTTTACTGCCTGAGTCAAAGCCTGGCCATCTGTTACTGACTCTTTCTGCCTCCCACATCTATGCAGAATATGGTGACTGACAAATTGACTTGATTAAATGCTCGGTTTTCATCTCAGTTTTTGGTGATACATATTGCATGATAGTTTTCTGGTGTATTAATATTGATCGTACACTATTGACAGATTAATATTAATATGTTATCTTTATATATATATACTAAAATTCCTGTATGCTATCAGTGTATGGAAATAATGTGATGGTGTATGATTTTTTAAAAATAATGATTTATTTATACAGTTTTGAGTCATTGGAGAAAAATGTAATATACTTGCTATAATTGCATTTAATAAGTTAGTAATGATGAAAATAATTATTATATTATTATATATTATATATTATGTTATTATATAGAAAATAATGTGTTATATATTTAATTAAAGTTATTAATGTGAATTTAGATTAGAGCTTTTTCTCAATTACATGTTGTTTGTCTAGAAGCACATTCCTATACTGAATACTGTCAAATGTAATTTTAATTATTTCAAATTACTAAAAAAATAATGCCAATGTTTAAGAACACAATGTCAGTAATCATATAGTATAACTTTTGAAATATTAAATTTAGAGTTAACATATAAATCCTGAAAATGCATGAAACTAAGTTTGAGTAAATTGTGGAGAACCCAAATATATGAGTGAATCATAACCTTGAACTGTTATGATCAGATATAAATGGAATGATTAGAGATTGCCTTTTACAGAAAACAACTGTTACTTTTCCCTTAGGATAAATGAAAGAAATACATTCTTTTCCAGTGATAACACTAAAATATCAACAAATAATGGAATTTAAATGTGAATCTTACTTAGTAGTAAGCAGGATGAACTGATTATTTAATATTACAGATACTTGTGCAGTAAATCCTTGAATTCAAATCATGTATGATGAGAAATATAATCTGAGGCAAGCAATATAGTAAAGATATTTCAAAAATGAATAGTGAAGGATCAATTTAAACACGATCATTTGTGAAAAGTTCTCTATACAGCTTTCACGTTTCCCAGATATATAATGTTTCAAATTTGTAATTATTGAGGAATGTCTCATTTCCTCTATTATTATATTTTCTTTTCTGTTGTTGTTTAAACCAGAATATGGATTTCTGACTTCACTAAATGACAACAACTGAAACTGAAGTGACTAAGGTAATGACACCTTGACTTCACTTCTTTAGTATTTGTTTGGATCATCCTCTAACCTCCCAAAAGTCATGTTTGCCTTAGCAGCATATTTGAGATTCCCATGTTCTAGCTGTAATAAGATAAATATCTAGTGTTCATATGAACTTAACAAAAAAACAAGACAAACAAAAAACAAAAGAGAAAAAGAAAGAAAAACTTGTATGTTGTGTCCTAAAGCATTACTATGTGCTATCAGAAACAAAGGTTACTCTGACATTAATGTAATTTTATGTATGGTCTTTGTTGGTTTTGCCTTTAAAGCTTCTGGACCTTGTGCTTTGGGGTCAAGGCCTTCACTCTGAGGAATGACCCTGAGCTTGGTTATCAACCAATGAAGAACTCATACTTTTAACTGGTTCAATCGGTATGATTGTCTGTATCTTTCTCATGTTGATTATTGCAAAAATACATTATCCCGTGATAAAAAAAATATTTTTTTACACACAGGAAATAATCTAATTTTAAAAATTTATCACTGGAATCTCTAGTAATATACAACTATAAATTCTATACTGTTCAACTTTTATTATTATACTCTAATAAGCCTTGAAATAAGATATGGTGCCACAATTTATCATTTTATATGGAACACATTTATTTAATAAAGACACTCAGAAAGCCCCTGAGATCAGTAACAGCATCAGTTGAACCATTTAAAATTTGAGCTGTTTGATTTTTACAGTGATACATTTATTTTTAAAGATTGAGTTCAAAGTTCAGTGAAAGCTTGGGTCACAGTTAACAATACTAATATTTCAGCACTACAGTGATGGCTTAGCCATTAAGAGCACTTGCTGTGTTTTCCAGAGGAACCATGAGTTAAGATCAGAGCAGCTATGTGTGACAGCTCACCACTACAAGTGTCTCCACTTCCATGTGATCCCACACTACTTTCTTGACTTAACAGGACTCCACAGTAATGTCCGCAAACCTACATACAGATGCATAGACACACAGATACATAATTTAATATATGTACATTAAAATTTATATGTATTATTAATATATTATATTATATTATTGTATTATTAGTAGTATATAATTATACATGTTCATGTGTATGTATTAAAAATGATAATATTTTCAAGATATTGTAGGTATTTCTTTTGCATGATATTATCCTGTCAAATTTCTTTGGCATTGTTATAGGCAAGTCTGAGAACAGCATTGTATATGAAATGATGGCTAGAGAGTGACATGAGAGTTTCACATATAACATATCCATGAGATAAGTATAATCTTCACTTTATTATTGAATTCTGTTGGTATGGGTATACTTGTTGGCTGTATGCAATAGAGTGACCACGTACATGACCCTAGGGTGTGTAGAGGTCAGAGTTGAATCTCCCTTGTTGGTCCTTTCCTATTGAATTGTTTGAGAGTGTTTATCATTGTTGCTAAATGTGTCGTCCTAGCTAGGGTGCCCGAGAGCTTCTAGAAATCCTCCTGTCTTCATCACCCATTTCTTGACATCATGTACCAAGATTCACCTCGCCTACTTTTCATATACATCCTGAGAATTCGAATATGGCTCCTAATCCTTGTGCAGCAATAGATTTTCCAACTAAACCACCTTTCCAAGCATGTAATTGTTATCTTAAAGGAATATCAAATAAATCTCATGGAAATGAAACCATTCACCTGGACTTCCAGTGCACCAAGGAAGCAGGATTTATATGTCAAGGTCAAATATTTTCTGTAAGATAAACAACCAGAGACACAACTCTCTCCCTGCCTTCATCAGGCAGTTTTGTCTTTTACTCTATATGCCTTCATTTCCCTTTATATCTTTTAACACGTTTTATTTTTGAGTTCCATTATTATTCCCAACACTGCCTTCATCTGCTCTTCTAAACCTAAAGAAAACTAGTTAACCAACTTAAAACTCACAAAAATTTAGTTTTTGAATATGTGAAGGTATCACAGTTTGACAAGGCCAAAATTGAAAAAAAAAAAGTATATAGAAATTAAAAGAGAAACAGTGCTAATAAATATCCCCTGGCAACCTATATTTTTAAACATCTATGGGATATAAATAGAAACAGATGCTCTCTAATTATCGTTAATGTCTTACATTCTCTACTTCTCTCAAACATTATTTCTTTACCTAACATCTAAGCAGAAATTTCCACCCAATATGAACTCTCGGCAACAAATATGTTGGTAAAATACTCCTAAAAACTAGTAAGTCAATTAACAAAACAATATGATAAAGTCATTTAACAGAATATTTGATGGCATTAATTTAGGCATTTCAGGACCAAGTGTCTGTTTCCACTTCAAGCTGCAGCGTGCCAGTACAGGACAATCTGGAGGTTTGCCACTTGAAACAGGGAAGGTGTCAAGCCTATAAATTACTCTTAATTATCAAAAATAAAATGTATAAAGTGACTTTCACACTCTTGGGTATAAAACACATCAGTGATCCCCATTAGACATCTCCTTACAGCTATAATTCAATCACTTAATTTTACAGAGTCCTCGTGGTGTCCAATTTTCTTGGCCAACCTGCTCCTTTCTCCACATAACTCATTATGCCTCTTATTCCTTTCCCATTGACTCCTCAGTTGGCACATTGCCACAGTCTCCATTACACTACCCAATAATCTCATTAAAAGAGTTCAGCTCAGCAAGTAATACTTGATCCATGAAGCATGGAGCTCGCAGCCCACTCACTGTCCATGGTCCTTACTCAGGGTTAGAGTAGAAATACGGTGCCTTCTGTTTGCTGTTCAAGGGCTAAGTATACAGCCACATTATTAAGATCAATTATTGATCTCCTGATCTAGAGAATGGTTTGCAACATCAGGAGAGTGTGAAAAGAATAATGTTCTGCACACAGGTCGTTGACTCAAATATCAAGTACCTCTTATATCAAAGTGATAACAACATAAAACCTAGGAAAATAGTATTTCAAGATTTTTTTTTCTGATTATATTTGGGTGTTGTTTAGAAAAATATCAAAAACCTGTGAAGCTCTTCAGACTTCAAACTCACAATCTAATCTTTTTGCCATATAACTTAGAAATGAAAAGATACAAAATATTTTATAACATTCTTTTTTTTTTCTGTGATCATTTATCATCTTATTTCATGTGAGGTCATTTATTTCTCTCATTTTTCAACATGTACGGGGAGCAGCAGGTGTGAAAGGGAAGGAGAAAAGTTCCTGAGAAAACAGGAATTGTGTATGAAGGTCCAGACAACACTTGTCAGCTTAGTTTGGAATGTCTTCTATTAAGCTGGAATTCGTGTCAGAAAGTGGGGTGCTCAGTTCTGACAAACATATTTGACTTTTCATGCATGACACATTTACAATTATTTTAAAAGTACATTTTGTTTCACAGATGCCTTCTCTCTCACATTTAGCATGATTTCAATCCTCAAAAACAAAATTCACCTTTTCATTAAATCTCTATTTTCAAATTCAAGCTGCACACTTAATAGCCTATGCATCTGAGTTTTGAAACCCAATGGTTTTCTCTTCCATGGAGAAAAATCAACTTAATGATAAAATTATTACAGCAGTTAAATATGCTAAGATAGCCACAGGCCTTGACTCATTTTAAGGATCCTTTGACAATAATACATGAGACATAATACTTCTTCTGAAAAACATAGTTGGTTATGTTGAGGAATTCTGGAAGTTATTACTCTATATTATATTTAAAATGATTCCTATTTAATAATGTAATTAGTTGATAGCAGAGTTTTCTTGCTGTTCTTGCTGTTTGTTCATTTATAGAAAACCATATCTAACATTTGTAAAGCTTTTCAGAGGAAAATTTGGAATTGAACATTTAAAAAAAAATTACATATAAAAACAAGTATAAAATGAATAAAAAAAAAATGGAACAATGGTAGTCTTGGATTTAATTGCACCTTGGGATATCGGTGATCCATAAATAGTGTTTACAACTGATATTCCTCTCAAAGTTAAATAATAACGAAATAGTAGAAGTTATGCTCTGATAAAAGTCTATATAGAATTAATCTTATAAATGTTTCACAACAGAAAATGAGATTTCTAACTCAGAACATAGTTATATTTTAATTTTGCTCACCATTCTTCAGACACTTTCTAATCTCTAATAGATGTTTTATACAGAAACTATTTTATTTCAGTGAATTAGTAAAGTGTTTAATGTCTGGGGATATTAGGCTATTAAATTTATTATTGTCTCAAAATTTGGTGGGACTTTCTCCAATACAAATTAAACTAGAAAATTAACGAGCATATTTTTGCTTCAGACAATGTATAAATTCAATGAAACCTTTTATTAACAGTCATAGTATGACAGGAAATATCAGTTATAAATATGAAACCTAACAGTACTTAGTAAAAGGGTCAGGAACATGTTATAACCAACACCATTCAAACGGTGATCACAAGCATTCCAGGAAACTAAATTGCCATGAATGATATATGAGCATGAAAAGCATACTTAAGAAGTAGAAACTACTCTTTGTTCCTGCATTTCATTTTAACAGGAGCAATTCTGTATTCATATTTTTTAGATGGGTGGGTGGCCTTATCCCTCAATCGGGGGGCCATGCCTATCCACTGGA
Source organism: Mus minutoides (assembly GCA_902729485.2). Lineage (NCBI taxonomy): Eukaryota > Metazoa > Chordata > Mammalia > Rodentia > Muridae > Mus > Mus minutoides. Next base: position 48,255 of record CACVCL010021341.1, read on the forward strand.
TATAGTAAATATAGGCTCCCTCTCCCGTTTGTTATGTATTTCATCTAATGTCATCCATTTAGGGTCCTGGGAACCTCTTGGTTCCCTGGCATCTGAGATTTTCTAGTGGCTACCTCCAGGTCCCCATCCCTCACTGCTATCAGGACAAACAGTGGAGTAGAGACTAAAGGAAAGGCAATCCAGAGATTGCCCCACCTAGGGATCCATCTCATCTGCAGACACCAAACCTAGACACTTTCGCTGATGCCAAGAAGTGCATGCTGACATGAGCCTGAGAGGATTGGCCCGATCCTGACCAATACAGATGTGAATGAACTCAGCCAAACATTGGACTGAGCTCAAAGACCCTAATGGAGGAATTAGGGGAAGTACTGATGGAGCTGAAGCAACCCCATAGGAAGATCACCAATATCAACCAACCTGCCTTCCTTCCAAAGCTCCCAGGGATTAAATCTCCAACCAAAGAGTTGATCCAAGGCTCCAGCTGCACATGGAGCAGAGGATTGCCTTATCTGGCGTCAGTTGGAGAAAGACCCCTCTGCCTATGTAGGCTCAGTGACCCAAAGGGGAAATGCTAGGACATTGAAGCAGGAGTGTAGGAGTGTGTGAGTGTGTGAGTGTGTGTGTGTGTGTGTGTGTGTGTGTGTGTGTGTGTGTGTGTGAACATCCTAGTAGAAGCAGCGGGGAGGGGGGAAAGAGTGGGGGATTGTGTGTGGGAAACTGGGAAAGGGGATAACATTTGAAATGTAAATAAATAAAATAACCAATAAAAAAGAAAGAAAGAAACAGAGACCAAGAACACCATCAGTTCAACTGGTGGTTGATTGTGGAGCTTTCTATGATATATGCTTACTATCAGCAACCTGTGATATGTTAACACTATTCATGCAAGTTATAATTTACAAGTATTTATAAGCTGTGGTTAGAGTGGTAGAGACATATCCACATTGTCAATTAGCAAACTCATATCAGAGTTTATCACTGTACAATATATTTGGCAATTTTGGTGAGAATATAGTTATTTCTCTACAATGTTTCACAATATATGGTATTAATACCTTTATCTTCTTCTAAAACAGTTGATTCTTCTTTTATTTTTTTCTCTTTATTAGATATTTTCTTCATTTACATTTCATATGTTATCCAGAAATTTTCCCTTACCCTCCCGCGTCCCCGCCCTGCTCCCCTTCCCACCCCCTCCCTCCCACGTAATGGCCCTGGCATTCCCCTGTTCTGGGGCATATAGAGTCTGTATGACCAAGGGGCCTCTCCTCCCAATGATGGCCAACTAGGCCATCTTCTTCCATATATGCAGCTAGAGACATGAGCGCAGGGGGAACTAGTTAGTTCATGTTATTCTTCCACCTAGAGGGTTGAAGACCCCTTCCGCTCCTTGGGTACTTTCTCTAGCTCCTAACTTGGGAGTCCTATGTTCCAACTAATAGCTGACTGTGAGCATCCTCTTCTGTGTTTACCAGGCACTGGTATAGCCTCCCACAAGACAGCTATATCAGGTCCCTTTCCGCCTTATCTTGCTGGCATATGCTATAGTGTTTATTTTGGTGGCTGATTATGGGAGGGATCCCTGGCAGCCGCTGTCACTGGTTGGTCCATCCTTTTGAATCAGCTTCACACATGATCTCTGTAACTCCTTCAGTGTGTGCTTTGTTCTTAATTCTAGGAAAGGGCACAGAGACCACATTTTGAACTTCATTCTTCTTGAGATTCATGTGTTTAGTAAGTTGTATCTTTCTTAAAATGTTTCACCAACAGGACAGCCTAAACATGATCTAAGATGCAAAGTGGACGAGAAAAGGTGAAATTGGCTCAGACCTTTACAAGGAGCCAAGGACGGCTGAGGAATGTTGCGAGCAATGGAAATTAACCTTCCCTAGATTCCTTAGCCAATAATCAAATAGTGGAGCTGAAAATATACATGGAAGTCACATTACTCAGGCTGAGGTTGTTGGAGTGTACAAGTAGAAAATTTATGTCAACTGTTAATGAAAAAAAGAGTCTTTTAGTTTAAAAGAAAGAAGAGGTCTATGGAAAGGAAGAAATAGAATAGAGAAATAATGTAAAATAAAATAAATATTTTTTTTAAAAATTAAATTATTTTATTTATTTACATTCCAGTTGTTGCTTCCTCCCCCGCCCCCAGTTTCTTATCCCACACCTCCTCTTCCTTGCCCCTGAGAGGGTTCTCCACCCCACCAGGCCTCCTGCTTCTCTGGGGCATCAAGTCTCTCCAGGATTAAGCTCATCTTTTCCCATTCAGGCCAGGCCAGGCCAGGCAGACCTCTGCTATATATGTGCCAGGGGCCTAGGTCAATCCTCTATATGTTCCTGATTGGTACCCCAGTCTCTGGGAGCTCCCAGGGTCTGGGTTGGATGAATCCTTCCGATAATTGAACCAAATGAGTCCCTGACTTCAGTCCAATGGTTGGGTATAAATATTTGCTTCACTCTGAGTCAGCTGCTAGTATGGCCTCAGAGGAAAGCCATGCCAGGCTCCTACCTGTAAGTGCATGATAGCATAGTTGTGTCAGGCCTCAGCCTCCACCCCCACACCCCATGAAATGGATCCCAAGTTGAGATGGTCATTGGGCCACCTTTCCTTCAGTCTCTTCTCCATTTCTGTTCCTGAAGTTCTTTTACACAGGAACAATTCTGTGTCAGGAATTAACTATGGGTTAGTAACGCTTTCCCTTCACTTAAGGGCCTGTCTATGTACTAGAGGTGGACTTTTCCTGTTCCTTTTTCCCAATCTTGAGCATTTTGGCTGAGGTCATCCCTAATGAGTCCTGAAAGCCTCTCACCTCCAAGGTCTCTGGAACTTTCTAGAGGTTTCTCCACCTCTCACTCCCGATGCTGCTTATTTTCATTCATTTCTTGGCCCTCTGGGCTAATCTCCTGTCCACTCCCCCCACATCTGATCCTGCTTCCCTTTTCCTGTATCCCTCCCCCTCCCACCCAGATCCTTACTTCCCTCTGCTTCCCTAGTAATTATGTCCTTCCCTTTTCTAAATGGGATTTAAACCTTCTAACTTGGGCATTTCTGCTTGTTACTTTTACTCTCTGTACGTTGTATACTAGGTATTCTGTGTTTTGCCTAATACCCATCTATTAGTAACTACATACCATGCATATCCTTGTTGGGTCTGAGTTACCTCACTCAGGATGACAATTTCTAGTTCCATATATTTGCCTGCAAAATCCGTAATACCTCCATTTTGGATAGTGGAATCGTATTCCATTGTGTAAATGAACCACATATTCTGTATCCATTCTTTGATTGAAGAACATCTGGCTTGTTTCCAGCTTTTGACAATTACAAATAAGGATGTTATGAACATAGTAGAGCATGTGACCTTGTTGGATGGTGGGGAGTCTTTTGGGTATATGCCCATGATTATTATAACTGGGTCTTCAGGTAAAACAAATTCCAATTTTCTGAGGAACCATCAGATTGATTTCAAGAGTCATTATATCAATTTGCAAATCCAATAGCAGTGGAGGAGTGTTTGTCTTTCTCTATATCCTCACCAGCATGTGCTGTCACTTGAGTTTTTCATCTTAGCCATTTGGATTAGTTTAAGATGGAATCTCAGATACATTTTGATTTGCATTTCCCTGATTACTATGGACTCTGAACACTTCTTTATGTTCTTGTCCATTAGAAATTCTTCTGTTGTGAATTGTGTTTATCTCTGTACCCCATTTTTAATTGGAATTTTTGGATTTTTGTAGGCTAACTTCTTGAGTTCTTTATATATTTTGGATATTAGCCCTCTGTCTGATGTAGGTTTAGTGAAGATTTTTTTTCCCCAATCTGTAGGTTGCCAATTTGTACTATTGAAGGTGTCTTTTGCCTTACAGAAGCTTTTCAATTTCATGAAGTCCCATTTATCAATTGTTCCCCTTAAAGCCTGAGCCATTGGTGTTCTGTTCAGGAAATTTCCTCCTGTGCCAATGAATTTGAGGATCTTTGCCACATTCTGTTCTATTCGATTCAATGTGTGTGGTATTATGTTGAAGTCTTTGATTCACTTGGACTTGAGCTTTGTTCACGGTGATGAATATGGATCTATTTTTGTTCTATATATAGATCACCAGTTAGACAGCACCATTTATTGAATTATTGTTTATCATTTATATAAAGAAAAGATACTGACTTGTTTGGTTATATATTTTATAACATTTATATCCTGATACATTGCTGAGGTTGTTTATCAGCTGTAATAGT
>CACVCL010021341.1:57500-63652 GCA_902729485.2 Mus minutoides
AAACTTCACATTTAGAAATTTCAGATTGGGTGTACCACTTCCACTATATATGCCCTACTGTTTTTTTTTGTCCTGGAATATTTAGAAGATAGGAGTCTCTCATTTGTGAATTTCAACATGTATTAAAATACATACAAAGTTTGTTGAGAGAAGCAGATGTCACAGAAGGAAATCAAGACAGCCATATGGACAGAAGCAGAGGCAGGTGGTAATTCTATTTTTGGTGGATGGCAGACAAGGAAACTGATAGGAGAAAGGATGGCTATCTGGGATGCAGAGAGCAACAGATGCTTAGATGTTTGGGATCATGCCATTCTTCAAACTGGGGATCTATGCTAACAATAAACTTCTTATGGTGAAAACTTTCCCCATGACAATTAAATATATTTAGAAGACAATGTTTATGGTTAATTATACTTGACTTAAAATATGTGCCATGAGTGACTTCCTAGATTTCAAGTGGAAAATATGTTTGTTCATATGACGTTGAATACGTGTATGTAAGTTTGATATTTTTTCAGCTACATATGAGTGACTTAAAATATACTTTGTATGACTTTTCAATAAAAGGATTATTATGGCAAAAATCACATGCTGGATAAAAGTATACTTATAGAAAACAACCCTGAAAGACACGTTAGTATTTCTTTCTGATAAAAACAGGGGAAAAGAATGTGTGTGTGTGTGTGTGTGTGTGTGTGTGTGTGTGTGTGTGTGTATGTGTGTGTATGAAAGAGAGAGAGAGAGAGAGAGAGAGAGAGAGAGAGAGAGAGAGAGAGAGAGAATATGAACGTGAGACCAAAAGGAAATGGAGTCAGGTACCATTTGCTATGTAAGAGCTATGAATTGAAAGTATTCCCAGGAGTCAAGAAATGAAATCAGAACACAAACTATTTGTGACTGTCCTACAGCACCTGGCTGTGCTCCAACAGAGGCTTAAACAGTTTGTAAAATCCTCATTTGTCTGGCAATATTGACCACTTTGCTTGCCATTTTAATAAAGCAATTGGTGCTTCTTTTCTCAGTGACCTTCCCTACAGTGTACTCCAGGGACTGCTGCCTGGAACACTCACAGGATACTGAAGATTAAATTCATCTTGTCTTTGTGAACTATAGGAATAACTTATAATTGTTGACTGCTTTACACACAATACTCACTAGGACATATGATATTTGAATTGAGCTTTTCTGTGATNAATAAAGCAATTGGTGCTTCTTTTCTCAGTGACCTTCCCTACAGTGTACTCCAGGGACTGCTGCCTGGAACACTCACAGGATACTGAAGATTAAATTCATCTTGTCTTTGTGAACTATAGGAATAACTTATAATTGTTGACTGCTTTACACACAATACTCACTAGGACATATGATATTTGAATTGAGCTTTTCTGTGATTAATCCAATGCAGAAGTGTGTTTTAGTGACTCTGCAACCTAGTACAAAAGGAGTCAGATACTGTGCTGCTTGTACAACATAAACACCAATGATTTTCTTATATGTGCTTATTAGGATAGTTTATTTTGTTCCATAGTCATTTTATTGAATATCTGAATAAAACTTTGAAAAAAAGTAAAAAAATAAGATTTCTAATGCGAGGATTAAAGTATCTACAATATAAAATGTGATTTATTTAAATGGGTGATGTGTATCTCAGTAGCTATTTTGTCTTTAGTTTCACTTTTAATATAGGGAATTTCATTTCCTTGTGTGTGTGTGTGTGTGTGTGTGTGTGTGTGTGTGTGTGTGTTGTGTGTATTGGTTTCTCTTTCTGTCTCTGTATCTCTGTCTCTGTATCTCTGTCTGTGTCTCTGTCTCTGTCTGTCTCTCTGTCTGTGTCTCTGTCTCTCTCTGTCTCTCTGTCTCTGTCTCTGTCTCTCTCTGTCTCTGTCTCTGTCTCTCTCTCTCTCTCTCTCTCTCTCTCTCTGTGTGTGTGTGTGTGTGTGTGTGTGTGTGTGTGTAGAAATCATGCCCTAACTCTACTGTTCTTTCTCATCTGGTTACTTAGTCAGTTGTTTGTTTGATGTCTATTTATTGTTTGTTTACTTCATTGCCTGTTTGATTCTCTCATTGGCCTTAAACTTACAAATTTTCCTATACTGGGTGAGAAATAAATCCCAAAGACCTGGCAGTCTCTGATTTCCTAGAGTGTGATCACAAATGTAGACCACAGCACCAATAGTTTTATGCAGGATCTGGCCACAAAATTGCATGGTAAGTATGTCCAAAGCTATTCATTCTCTCCCTGACCCTGCCTCTCTGTCCCTCGCCCTGTCCTTCTCTATCCCCCTCTCCCTCTCCCTTCTTCTCTCTCTTCCTCCCTCTCCCTTCTCTCTCTCTCTCTCTCTCTCTCTATCTCTCTCTCTGTATCTCCAACTTCTCTTGTTTTGCCTTAAACATGTTTAAATGTCTCATTCTTAAAAAGAAAAACACTACTATAATTTTTTTCATTAATAAGAAAACAAGATGTAACAGACATTATTATCAAAATATACAATTTTATTTTCTCACTGGCCTTCTGAATAAGTTAATCCTTATGGTTTGTTACTTAAGTAGAGATCCTAATCATGATATATCTTTCAATATTTTGCATAATTAATAATCCAGTTGATCTCTCTTACACAGAGCTTCTGCTACACATAGGTTCTGCTTTTTTTCAAATAACTTTATATTTATGCTTATAATTTGCATTTATTAGAAAATAATTGTGTCCTGTATTAGAAAATCAGCACTGGTCTCTCAAAGTTAAATCAAAACTTGAATCAGTGTGCTTTACTTCACAGCATATTATGGAACCTACTGGTATCTGGCGAGCATCAGGCTGTTTATTAAATCTTTATTTTAATCACAGCTGAATTTATAATGTGAACCCATAGTGTAACCTATCTGGGAAAGTGACTGAATCTTCAGAATGTGGTTGTGTTGTATTTTTAAATAATATCCAACAGGGAAGAAAACCACATTAAACTAAACCTAGTATTTCACATGCTGCTTTTCTCCTTGGAAAAGTTGTTAACTGACATCATAAACCATAGAAGAGACAGTTACTAATGTGCAAAGTACACCACAGGAGCAACTACAATTCCCTGGAAATAAAACATCACACCCCAGGCTGCCAAGAAGCTGGGACATGAATATACAATTTTGGGGGCAGGAGGAAGAAGCCTGGGAAGCTGCCTGTAACTTAGCTTCCTCCTCACCGCGCATGCTGTTCCTTGAGTGTTGTCATAATGGAACCACTGTGCAAGTCAAGCCCACAAAAGAGAGTACAGCAGAATTCACTGTGCTACTCATTGCTAGAGAGGAAAACGTGCCTTTCCACACTATACTGGGTATAGACTTAGATAGAAATCAATTACTAAGAAAAAGGAAAACCAAAAATACCATGGACACAATATCACTGAAAAGTAACATTTCTAGGATAATAAATGAACTAGAGATACATTAAACTAATAAAGTTCTCAGTAAAGAATGCTTTCACAAGTATGCAATGGACCAATCTAGTGCCGTTCAGTTTAAGATGTATTAGAGAGAACAGTTGGGTTATTAAAGGTTTATGTTTTAGTTCTTGTCATATCCTATGTCTACCATTAATGAGAATTAGAAGGTGAATGAACGTCACCTCAAAAATTGGTATCAAAGTATACCTGCTGGGAAAGGGAAAATCAGTTTTCTCCAATAGTGTGATGTTAGATATATATCCAATCCAGGACAGCCCTCATGTTCAGGTTAATTTACCAACACATAATGGACTCCATGGCTTGTTATGCTTTTATTTGTTATATTTTGGTGTGTGTGGGGGATGGGTTTTATTGATTTCTTTTCTTTTAGGGTGTGGTTTTATTTTGTTTTCTTGGTTTTAAAGGATTTCATTATTGGATTGCAGTTTTGTTTGTTTCTTGAAAAAGAACAAATAGCTTAAAGTTTGGTAAGTAGTGAGGGTGATATACCTGGAAGGATTTTGGAGCAGGGAAATATCATAAAATATATTTTAATTTAAATTGTTTAAATAATTGAAGTATTTTTAAAATTAAAAATATATATTATTTGAGTATAGCCAAGTGGCAAGTTTACCATGCAACAAGAGCAGATAAGGGAGAATCAAATAGCAGCCATGAGGTGAAATTAGATTATAGAAGTGAAACAGTATGAACAGCAAAATCACAAGCACAGGAACCAATTTTACTACACTTTAAGTTGCAGCAACAGAAGGTATCCATAGAAAAGTATTTAAAAAACAGCAAAAATAAACTATATAGAGAACTAATTAATACCACATATGACCAGTTCATGAGACCTTTACATTCTTCAGATCTACCAGCCAACCAAAATTTCTCAGTGATGGAGAAATTCTTTCTAATAAAGTTTTTTTTTTTTTTTTTTTTTTTTTTTTTACAAATGGAATTTGCATAGACTTTCTGCAAAACATCTCTCATTTGTTAATAATATATATTAATCTATTCCAAGATGCCCACCTGGCTGAAACTTTGAATTTCTTGTTCGGTATTCCTTGAAACCACTCTATACAATAGCTAGGACAAGATTTGATGGACAAGAAGGTCTAATTTTATACTTAGTGGGAAGTTAGTGTGTCCACAGTACCAGTGGTGTGCTTATTATCTCTGTGAAATTCAGTTCTCTCCACACAAAAGAAGAATAAAAGCTCATATTACAAAAAGTGAAAAAAAAATAGAAATTAAACTATATCATGTACCATGGAGGTTTGGGGGCATATGCAGCAAATAATTATATTGAAGGAATATTTTCAAAACTTTTATATAGAATGAGTTTTGCAAGCATACATTTTCCACGCTAAGCACCAAGAATAATTGTGGGTAGAAGAAGCTCTAGGGAACAGAGTTAACAATGTGTCTGTACAGATGAAGAGAATGTGATGGGACCCATCTGTCTCTTACTTTGTTTACTTAGCTAAGATTGAATTAAAAAAAATCATATCAAGTTCTGCAAAGATAAATGCACTGATAACAAGGGCAAATAGGTTCAAAATTAGGAACTGGTTCATTTAAATATTCAATAAGTCCAGAAAATTTATTTTTCATTACATGTACCTTTGGCAATTAGATATTAAATTAGTTTCCTAATAAGACTGATTATTATATGCCAATATACTGAAAGTACTTGATATGTGTTGCACTTATATATAGAAAGTATGCTAAATAGCTGTTTACAGTGTGGGAAAGAACTAGAATAAAAAAGAAAAGGCAAAGCCTAAATTTCAATTTAGATTCACATCGTTAACATTTTAGTGTATTTTTATCATGCCGGCATCATACGTTGTTGGGCAGAACTGAATTTTTCACTTTTAAGAGAGCCAGTATACAGTATTGTGTTTACATTTTTTACCTTAATAAAATGTAGTTAATTTGATAGTGAATTTTATTTTAGAGGGCCACTTATTACACACAGAATACATGTGCTAACGTCGATAAATTGTATAAAACAGTCTGAAGCTTATTCTGGATGTGAATAAGGATTGAGAACATATGCATCTTTATGCCATGTATTCAAATAGTAGAAAAAATAAAACAAACTAGCAAATGGAGAAGGGATATGAGCTAGGGAAATGGCTCATCAGTTAAGAACATATGTCACTTAAGCATGAGGACCTGGGGTCCAATGATCCATGCAATTGCTGCCTGCAATCCTACCACCAGGCTTCGTACGAGATACTGACTCAAGGACATTATATGGAAAGTGATGGAAGAAGACATTACAGACCAGTCTTTAGTCCCATGCCTATAAGCACAGGTGTGTGTGTGTGTGTGTGTGTGTGTGTGTGTGTGTGTGTGTGTGTGTGCATAAATATGTATATGAGTGTGTGTGTATGTGTGTGTATACAATGTTTTGTTCACAATACTCTTTTACTATACTGAATTTAGTGGTTTATTTTCAGTTTGTTTTGAAACTAGATATGTTATGTTAAACAATGTTTGCACTCTTTTTTTTTTCCTCTCTTTATTAGATATTTTCTTCATTTACATTTCACATGTTATCCAGAAATTTTCCCTTACCCTCCCGCGTCCCCGCCCTGCTCCCCTACCCACCCCCTCCCACGTAATGGCCCTGGCATTCCCCTGTTCTGGGGCATATAGAGTCTGTATGACCAAGGGGCCTCTCCTCCCAATGATGGCCAA
>CACVCL010021342.1:0-63620 GCA_902729485.2 Mus minutoides
AGCTCTCTGCTCTCCCATTCAGGGGCTGTTAGGCAACTCATTTGTTTCTGACAGTGTTCAAATTTAATTTCCCCTCTCCCTGACTTCATTTTATTGTCCTGAATATGTTAAATAGTAGCATGATTACAGAAGTCAAAGCTATCCTGAGAGGCATGCAGTGAGCCTCCCTGCTTCAACGCTCCCTTTTTCTGTCCAAAGCGTTTGTAGGCTTCTTAGCAGTTTGTTCTCTCCAGTTTTTCTTTCTTAGAAGCCTCTTTAAAGCAGCATCTTTTGCCCCCTTGCATCTTTACACCTTTAGGCATGATTGTCCATATCAGTCTCTGCAGTGTATCAGATGCAATCCCTCCCCTTACCTGCACACAGCATCCTCGGACTGACTGCCTGCTTGGCTGAGTGCTTGCCCTTGTACATTCACTTCTTCACCTACCCATGTGCCCCTTTGACTGAGTGCCTGTGCACCTTCACATGTTCGCCTTTGATCGAATGTCCATGGGCCTTGGCATGTGTGCTTGTGCATCTGGAGGCTGGGGGTTGGTGTCAGGCTATCTTCTCAGTCATTCTCCACTTTCCTATTTTGAGATAGGGTCTATCAATCAATCTGCAACTTATTAACTCATCCAGGCTGGCTTGTCACCAAGCCACAGGATCCTTCTGCTCTTCCTCCCCAGGGCTGGGTAACCTGCAGGTAACCTGCAGCCATGTCAGAGGTTTCTTTGTGGGAGCTGGGACTCTGAATCAAGCCCCGTGATGCATGATGGGTATTTTACTGACTGGGCCATTTCCCTTCCCTCCAAGGACTCTTGCATCTCACTCTGCCCTGTTTCAGTCCTTTTTATTGGACGACGATTGGTGGGAGTTGGTCCTATATTTCCCATTATCTCCAGAGCATTTGAATCCCCCTTCCCTCTTTCCCCTTTACAACCTCTCTGAACTGTAACCCTCTTTGCCTCACCTTCCGTGACCATGTCATCTTTCTGAGGAAGCAGCATGGGTCAGCTGTTTGCACCCTACCTCTCAGCCAGCACAGTAACTCTGTTCACACTGTGCCCAGTGCTGATACTGTGACTCTGTGTTTTCTCTCTCTGGATATGGCTTTTCTCCCAGGCCTTCCTCTGCCATCATCCCTGGCAGAGGCTGTGATGGTGCGTCTGTGGAGTACTAAAGGTCACTTTTCACTGACAGCAACGTGAAATTGAGTTGTGTTGGTTTCCACAATGAGAAAGGCGTGAGAATCATGTGATTTCATTTATTTTTATTATTATTATTAATTACTATTATTAGTAGTAATCAATTTGTTCTTGAAGATTTCAAATATAAAATTCTATCTTCCTCCTCCTCCTTCTCCCCATGCCCTCTCTTTGGCAAGGATTGAACCATTGGTATTGAACCCAGAAAACCATTTTTACCAAGCAGCTAGGGAAATTTCTACTATTATTTTGATTATATCCACTCCGGTTCTCTCTCTTCAATCCTTCTCTTATCGCCCCAATGTATCTTCTCCTTAACCTCAAGTGTTTTTTTTATTACCTTCCGTGTCTAACTAGTATTGCAGATCATGCACGGATAGTGTGTTCATCTCATTGGGCACGGGAAACATACCAGTAGCCATCCCCAACTAAAGAAACAGGACTCTTCCTCTCCAGACAACCACTAACTGCCTATATGAAAATGGAAGCTCTGCCCAGCTTGCTGCTCTTCCTTGTGGGCTTGCTTCACTTCCGTTTTGCTGAACTTGTTTCAGGAACAGCAAATGCAATCACTCAGTTCTTGCCCCCCACCCCCACCCCACCCACATAGGAAGATAGTCTAGTTCGGTTCTGTTGTAGATACTTAGGTAATGCTAGGTATGCATTTCCTAGACTTTATTTCACTTTGTGGTTTTATAGTTCTTTAAGGAACAAATCTGAGAGAGATAACTTAGTCTATAAAGTGCTTGCTACATAAGCTCAAGGACCCAAGTTCAATACTGAAAATTAATGTATGAAAGTTGAGCATGGTGGCATGCATCTGTGATCCCAACCTAGGGAGGCTGAGACATCCTTAGTTAGAGCTCGCTTGCCAGCCCAGCCTACTCAGCCAATTCCAAAGTAGTCTCTTACATGAGGCATGATACCGGAGGCTGACACACGGACAGACATTTTCACACACAATCCATGGACACAGACACACACACACACACACACACACACACACACACACACACACACACAGGATACAAATCACTCAACTAAAACAACTTCAAAGCTTAAGGTATCAGGAATTACAAGGGCAAGAGCTGGAACTCCAATTCTGTAAGATGACTACGTTCTTGAGAGAAAGTGTGTTTGGGATGGGATCTGCTGACATAACTAAGGAGCCTGGAAAAGAGCATGGAGACAGCTGTGGTGGCCAGTTTACACTGTTTCACTTTAGATATCTTGGGGGAAAGCATGCAGGAAATAAAACGAAAAATGAGAATTTATATGGGCTGACTGCATCTCACCTCTACCCACATCAGGTTGCAATAACACAATGATCGATCCATTCAGATAATTACCATCATTACAGTTTACGTTACCTGCCTCACATTTACTATCCTGACAATCCATTACAGCCCAGCAAATTAAATACAGAGAGGGTGCGAGCAAACACAGTCACATTTACGGCCACAGCGCTCAGTTACAGAGACATGATTTAATTGATGTAATCCCACATAGCCCAAGAGACAGTGAAGATTTTAACAATTATACCCAGGATGCTAAAATGATCTTGAACTCATGATTCTCTTTAATCCATTCATATTTATTAGAGATTCGGGATTAACCCACTTCCAACAGGAGACAACATGTTAAAAAAACAAAACAAAACAAAACAGAAAATCCTCTAATTAAGTGTGATTTAAAGAAACAGTGGATGTTTATATAGATGAGGTGGGAAAAGATAAAGAGAAAATAAGGGAAAATGTAGGCATCATTACTGAGAATTATAGAAATTAAAACATATCATGTTCCACTTTAAATATGCTATTAAGTCAAGATACCCAGAGGACTCAATTAGGACCTTCAAGTACATGTTGCTGGTGGATCTCTGTGTTCATCTTTATCTTTTATAGTGATCAAAACTTTTGCTAGATTTCATCCCTGACTCAGGATTTCCATTCAGGACAGTGTATTTATGACTCTGAATATACTGATTTCTATGAAAATTTGAGGTTCCATTTGTAAAATTTGTTTTTTTTTTATTTTAAATTTTATTTTAAAATTGTGTGTGAATGTGTGTATCTACACATAAATTCAGGTATACAGTGGTGGCCAGACATCCTAGGAGGCCAGACCCCTAGACATCCCCTGGAGCCAGAGCCACAGGCAACTGTGAGCTAACAGATGTGGGTGCTGGGACCCAAACTCAGGTCTTCTGTAATAGCAGCAAGTGCTCTTAACTACTGAGAACTCTCCAGCCTCATTCTGGTCATTGTTTTGTTTTGTTTTCTAAGAGTTTAGTTCTTCATTGCAAACTTGTAGATGTGAAAAGGTTGGACACCTCCACCTCCGTGCTTACTTTCAAAGTATTCACGAATGCATTTTTATTCAGATGCAAATGAATGATGCCCTAAGCAGATTTGCATATGAAGAGACAGGAAGTCAGTCTTTAATCATAGCATTTCAGATGCTAGGAACTGAGCTGTTTTGCTAAAGGAAGGGGATCATCTGGGAGAGACAAAGTATTTCATTTCACCTTCAAATCCTATCAAGCCCTCTTATAAGCCTTAGGACTTTCTTGTGATCACATTCCCACTTCTTATAAGGTGGAAGAAAAGAACATTGCAGAGGTCACAGTTCTCCCTAAACTGTAGAAATGAAAGTCACCTATTGATAGAGTCACCTATCCAGCAGGTGCTGTCCCTGGGCCAGGTCCAGGCTATTTGGATGCCAACAATTCAGGGACTGTAAATTTCTTTTAAAACAAACAAACAAACAAACAAACAAACAAACAAACAAGCATACAACACAACACAAGCTGTGAGTATATTTTATTCCTGGGTGAGTTCTCACAGATGTGCTAATAATTACATCTAATGGCTCAAAAAGAAGCTGGAATAAGAAATGAATCCATGGAGATTTGGGGGTTACTCTGTTTTATTTGCTGATGTAGTGGCACATATCTTTTTATTCCTCTGCCATTTTAACTGTAAATTTACATTTTATGTATCCTTCTATAAGGACACACACTCACAAAGAAGTCCTTGGATGGGGTTGGCCAGATGGTTATACTGGTTAGTTATTATTGTCAGCTCAACACTAAGTAAACTCACTGGGAAGAGTGTGTAACAGCTTAAGAATTTCCTGGGTGCAATATGTGGGGCTATCGTTTTGGTTTGCTGATTAATGAAGGAGGTCCCATCATATTCCGGTCAGTATTGGGATCACCTGCGAGCATATCCTAGGCAGGTGATCCCAGGCTGTATAAGAAAGTTGGATGAGCAGGAGCTAGTGCGAGCACATCAGTGGGAAGCATTCTTTTTGGTAACTGCTTCAAACTCTTGACTTGACTTATTATTGCCCTATCTTCTTTTCTTTCAATAATAGGTGGTTACCTAGAGCCTGAACTAATCCCTTTCTTCTACCAAATTGCTTTTGGCCGTGGTTTTTATAGCAGAAACGAAGGAGACTAGAATCATGGTTTAGTGAGTAGAGGCACTTGTTGTCAAGCCTGCAAACTTCATGCAATCAATAAATTTGATTCTTGGAACCCACATGATAAAGGGAGAGAAGCAGCTTTAAAAAGTTATCTTCTGAATGCTACATTCATGTATGATGTGGCATGTTCTGTACCCATTCTTACCCATTCTTACACACATACATTTCAAAGAAAGAAAGAAAGAAAGAAAGAAAGAAAGAAAGAAAGAAAGAAAGACACTTAAATCTAAGAAGCAGAAAGGAATACATGCTTTTTGCCTACTCCATTTCTCATTAAAGGAAAAAAAATGTCACAGAGCTCTACTGAAGCCCAGGGAATGTTCTGGAAGGGCACTGGTATACTTGCACAGACCAATTTCACTATAATAGAGTATGTAGGTGCAAAAGAAAGACTTTTAGAGATGAAGCTAGATGAAGTAAAACATTGTTTAGAAATTTACTCTAGTACCAGACACACACACACACACACACACACACACACACACACGTACTGGAAGGGACAAAGAGGGAAATGAAGATTATGATTACAGTGTCCCTATTAAAGCTACAGTATCCCTGAAATCAAACAGCAGAGCTGAGGAGAATAAAATAGGCACGAGAGACATCACAACAGATCCATCAGCACTTAAACGGTGCTTGGAGGAGCAGGGCTGAGAAGCCACAATAGCATGAAGTTGACATTCTGAATCTCACTGAAGGTGACAAAATCCTTAGTAGAAATGGAGAGCATGAGAAGAGTAAAGAGCTGTAGAATTTTTTAAGGAAAAAAATGTATTGTTCTATTTTTTACTGTGTCCCTTCTTCCCATTCTTTTTTTTTTTTTTTTTTTTGGTTTTTCTAGACAGGGTTTCTCTGTATAGCCCTGGCTGTCCTGGAACTCACTCTGTAGACCAGGCTGACCTCGAACTCAGAAATCCGCCTGCCTCTGCCTCCCGAGTGCTGGGATTAAAGGTGTGCACCACCACGCCCGGATCCTTCTTCCCATTCTTAAAGAGAAGAGGAAATCTCAACATACATGGGTTGCCAGTGCTCACCCAATGCCTGCAGAGGCTTGCACTGATATCAACACTGAGTCTTCTCTGGGTCTACATGTTTCCATGAAATGTTTACAGTTTCCCAAGGGTTCCTCCTTTGAATGCTACTTATTCTGTTTAGTTCCCTAAATGTAATGGCTTATTAAGCTGCATAGTATTTGTGATTTAATTTGATTATATGTCCCAGTCTTTGGTTTCTCCCCTCAAGACAAATGGCCTTGCAAGAAGTATATAGTATAGGTCACCAGGCCAAGCTCCCCATCTTGTCTGTCTCCAACAGAAGCAAGAGGCAGTAGCCGAGGTTTGAAGAGAAGAGCAGTACTTTCCAACTTCTTGCAAGGACATTGCTCAATATGGGGAATGCCAGGGTGTGGGGGGGTATGTGTCTCCACGTGTTTAGCCGAAATGAAGCCACCCCACCCCCTTAAAAATTCTCTAGGTTGGCCTGTCTTTTTCCATCCCCCAATTTTTTCACTGGGATCAAAACAAAAACAAAAACGAAAAAACAAAAAGCACAAAACAAAAACAAAGAAACAATAAAAACAAAAAACAACAACAAAAAAAACAAACATCTAACTATGATAAGGCCACAGCAGAGGAATTGTCACACACCTCAAAATGAATCTTGGAATAACAGGAACTAACTAGTACCCCCAGAGCTCATGTCTCTAGCTGCATATATAGAAGAGGATGGCCTAGTTGGCCATCATTGGGAAGAGAGGCACCTTGGTCATGCAGACTTTATATGCCCCAGTACAGGGGAACGCCAGGGCCAAGATGTAGGAGTGGGTGGGTAGGGGGGCAGGGCGGGGGATGGGGGAGGGTATAGGGGACTTTTGGGATAACATCTGAAATGTAAATGAAGAAAAGATCTAATAAAAATGGGAAAAAAATGAATCTTGGAAGAAGCAGTCATTAGTTCAGTTTTATGTATAGGAAACATAACAGTAACCTCTGTCAGATGTCAGGCCCACCACTGGGAATGTAGGTCTAACTGTAGGCAGGCCCATGGGGAATAACTGTAACTAGGGGCCCCATGGACCTATGGGAAATAATGGTGGTGGTGATAACAACAGTTAACAAACACTAATGACATCTGAGTAATGTCTGCCATTCTCTGTGCTCAGCAGTGGTCAATACACTTTCTCACTTGACACTCTCAACAGTCTACAAGTGGGGTAACTGATGTTGTTCCCATTTAACACATGAGCAATGAGAGGTTAGAAAGGTTCACTGGCTTTCTTTACACCACATAGTTCTAATGAAATTAAAACGACTCCAAGTCAGACAGGGAACATCTCATCATCCTTTACTTTCAAATGTTTGACTATGATGAGAGTATAGTGAAGCCTATTTTTGTCAGAACTCATACTCCAGGTTTAGATGTCTAAGAGCTTAATGGAGTGGGCAATGCCTGCTTCTCTACACAGAACTTGCAGGCAGCAGGGATGGTTTTGTGAACCTTCTGGGAATGGGGAGACTTAAAATCTCCATAAAGCATGCTTATCCCTCTCCTTCACTCTAGCTTTGAACACTTCTTTGGTGGCTTTGTGTGGTGAGTGGGTAGAATCTGGCAGGTGATTTAGAACACTTTGGACCCTGAGATGATAGGGTTGAGAGTTGAGGGGAAGTGTGACAGGATTCCCCACTGAGAGTTAGAGCAAAGAAGAACAAATACAGCAATGTATTTGTATAGCTCTGTGTAGGTGCAACAGCAAACAAGTAGGTGTTGTTTGATAGCTGGCAGCCATCAATCGTATTAATGATTCATCATTTTGAATTATACACAATTTACCAAGATTATACTGAATCAAGATAAGCATACCATGTACTTATCTAGTAATGTTTACTGGGGAATTATATATAAATGATGTTTCAGTTAAGAACAGTTTGCTAAGAGAACAAGCCTTTCAGTGGCATATTAGTAGTTGAAACACACTTTTCATGTTTGATATGTGGGATAAAGTACCCAGGAACACATGGTTACAGCCCAGCTATTAATGATTGTGGGCCATTGCCCAAGTCACTTAACTATGTTTTGGCTTTAGTTTTTTTCTTATAATTGTTCATTATTTTCTTTCTCCATTTCTTTCTCTTTCTTTTATTTACATTTTAGGAGACGCAAAGACATCTATGAATTCTGTATGTAATTTCCAGCTACCTCTAGAAAAATGTAACTTTGAACCTATGCTCTATGCTGATATTTCTTCCTAATTCACTCTCCTAAATGTCTATGTGTACTCACTCTTCTCCAGATGCTCTCAGCCAGGAATAACCCTGGAGTTGTATAGTTATGAGCATGAGGTCAGAGGAAGGAACAAGTCTGAAGTGCTGATGGTCTACTTAACATCATGGGGATATACTCATTAGGGGGATTAATACCTGGGAGAGCCTCAAAGTCTGACTACAGATCCTACATCTGTACTTTGCCCAGTTCCATGGCTGCATCTCATGCTCCCCTTAGACTTGGAAGACATTTTTAGCCAGATTAGTAGCTATCCCAATGGCTGTAAGCTGGAAGGTGTTAGAAAGGTAAGAAATCTTGCCCAGCTCACAGATGGTAAAGGTGACAGTGCCTCACAAAGACTCCTAGTCCATATAAAAGGGAAAATGTTACAGTGAAGTTAGTTCTGGTAGATATAAGATACTTTTCCGTTATCGGCTCAATTTTAGTATCAGACACATAAGGAAGAATGGAACACTGCACAAGACCACCTGACCTTACCCAGCACATAACTGGTGATTTCTATTTTCTGATAAACAAGACAGAAAATGCTCCAAAATGTCATCCTCCCTCACCCCCAAATTTATGGTGCTGTGCGTGAAATCCAGGATCATGTGCATGGTAGCCAAGTTCTTTACCTAAATCATTTCCTAGTCAGTTGAAACTACTGCATATCCCAAGTCTTTTCCAGCCATAAATACCAAATGTCTGGTTGACTGTGTAGATAGTACAATTGTTAAAGTGCTTGTTAATAAGTACAACGACCCAGTTTGATCCCTAAAACCCACATAAAGAAGCAGTTGTAGTGGTATATGCTTGTAATTCTATTACTGAAGATGTGGAGACAAATAGATCTGTGAAGATTCCTGGACAGTCAGATTAGGCAAAGTTGGCTGAATCCAGATCTAGTGAGAATCCATATCTTAATAACCAAGATGAAGGTAGACAAGGGTTTAAAGGGAGTAATAACTAACACTAAAGACCTCTAAAAATGCCATATGGAAAACTCCTGTAGAAGCTTGCTAAAGTACATACATCTATACATATCAAAGGTGATTAAATAGATTTACCCCATAATTAGGGACAATCCCCTTAATGGACACCATGGGAAAGCAAATACAAACCATGGTGCCAGTGGTTGGTTACCTCTTTTGAGTTTTTGGTGAGTGGAATACCACCAAGTTCCCATCACATCTAGAGATTCTACCCACTGTTCTTGGTTAACCTTCAGAATTTGATGGTGAGGCTCTTTTGCTGAAGATACCACATACTTGAATCATAAGACATGAGGGGAAACTATGGTGGTATTGATCTGGAAGCTTTATCACTATTCCTTAACTCTCTCAGTGCCAGATGGCACTTTTACATTACTAGGGGAGAGAAGAAATCAGCAGTCTAAACTAATGTGAACATGGCAGGCTCTGATAAGATGGCCCAGCAATATAAGCTCGTGGATACAATAGTGGCACAAGTGTTATGAGAAGAACCAATCATTTTATGAAGTCTGCCTTCACATGACAGAGCTCATTTCTGGTACTGTTAACTGGGTTAAGAACTCATAGCTAGGTATGCTATAAGCCCGAGGGCAGAACTTAACTACTAACTACTATTCTGCTAGATACGTTAATGTTCCTCCAGGATCTTATCTTTGCACTTATAGTTTAGTGTAGCTCTCAACACTCATGGAAGAGGTTTATTTTTGGAGAAGCTGGATAATAATACAGAGACACACAGCTGGCCAATGTGCAGACAAGACTGTGCGTTGCTCCGGTCAAAGTGGAACATCTTTATCACTCCCTCTATCTCCAAGGCTGAGGAATCATCACAGAAGAAGGGACAGAAAGACTGTAAGGGCCGGGCCATGCAGGACTGATGTGAACCAGTATTTTCAGGACATGACAGGGAATTGTACAAGTAAACTCTCAGTAGCTGGGTCTGCATGCAGAAGACCCACACAGGATTAGGACAGTCCAAATCCCAGCAGTGATCAGATAGGGGGTCAGAATGCTCCACTCCCCGGTAAGGAGCTGTCAGCAATCGTTGCTCTTTGGGCAGTAAATCTGTTTTCCACATGTTTTTACATGTTCTTCATAAGATGGCCCCATATATATACTGGCAACACTTAGTAGATCCAATAGGTGTTTTAAAAAATATACGAAGTTAAAATGGAAAGTGGGGAGGATATGGGATGAGTAGGAGGGGACATATTGAAGTGGAGTTGATCAAAATATATTGTATGCACACATGATAATTTTCAACGTTAAAAATAATAAGAACCAAAGATGGGTCATTTCTGAATACTGACAATGGAGATTGTCTTCTAGCCTCCATACGAGTTTGTATAGCTATTGCCCAACGGTAAATAGTTACAGATCCTGAACTGACAAAGAGAATCATACTTTAGCCCATTCACTCGTTATACATTTACAAGGTGTTGAGCAGAACAGTGCTTATTTGTTCCCTTCTTTGAGTCAGCGAAAGGGTTAAGCCAACTTCCACTGGAACCCATGAGCTGAGCTCAATTGTCTCAACCAGACTCAAAGGCAGTCTGCTGAGCAGAGAGGAGAGTCCCCAAACCAGAGTGAAGTCTCATTAAGACAAATGTGGATGAAATGTCAGACAGAGAACAGTAAAGCTTATTTCAGTCTCAACAGATGGCTGGGAAAACAATGTCTTGTTGATCTGCTGAGAACAAATTAAACACGAGAAACCCTTCTGTATAATGAGAGAGTTTGTGTTCGGTATCTGCACTTAACAGAGGTATACACACGTCTACACCAGGGCTTCTTGATTTCTGCACTTCTGACATTTCAGGTTGTGTCATTATTGTGGAAAGCTATGCTGTGAGAGCTTGATTGAGAGCTTGCAGCCCTGGTTCCCTATTCACCTGTTGTATGGCATAATATGATCATCCTACCTCCAGTTTAGGGAGTCCCTTGTCCCAGTAGCCATGGTAACTAACTAATCTAAGCAGAACACCACAGAGGTAGAAGGTCTGTGGTAATGATAATGGAATTATGGAAATACTATCCTTAGTAGACAGAGAAAAGGATGGTCACAGATCCTTCACCTGAAACCAGCCATTACTCGTTCCTAACCCCCTTCAGCCTCAAGTGATAGGAATTAGGAAATTGGTTGAAAACTGGATTCTATAATGCATGCAACTTTTATAAAGTCATCACCCATGATAGGGTAGGACTTTGAAGGGATACACTTGTTTGGTGCTACCTAGGCTTTTATAAGTAAACGTTGGTCATATTCTATTAAAAAGACAATATACTCATTGATTCAAAAAATTAGAATTAGATTGAGTATTTATTTTGGTCTGTTGTTGGTGCCCTATCTGAGGGGAAGAGAGATTGGCTTATGTCTCCTCAGGAAAAGTTAGCAATGCCACAATGTGCCAGTAGTATCTGCCTTACCTCAGATTGACAACAGGGTCTAAACAGAATGAGAATGTTTAGAGGGTTGTGTGTATATACACATAGACCTGCACCCATTTCTCTACATGCATAGATGTCAATGTCATCAGAAATTGCATAACACCTTAAACTTCAACGTATTTTCTAAACTTTTACTTACTGAGGATTGAGGAATTAAGCCCAACAAAATACTTTTGTAGATGAAGGAAGATGTAGCCAAGTAGCCAAATAGTGAAGATCTACGTCCCCCACTCGTGTGTGCATGCGTGTGGTGTGTGTGTGTGTGTGTGTGCATGCGTGTGGTGTGTGTGTGTGTGTGTGTGTGTATGTGGGTGTGGGTGTGGGTGTGGGTGGGGGGTGTTTGTAGGCCAAAAGTCAACTTCAGGTGTCTTTTTCAGTCCTCTCAACCTTATTTTCTGAGACACAGACTCTCATTAAACCTACAGCTCACCTATTTGGCTAGGCTGACCAGCCAGTAAAATTTGAGAATCCTCCAATCTCTGACTCCACAATCCTAGGATAATGGACACATGCTGGACTTTGTCTTCATATTTGTAAAGCAAATATTTTATGCCATCCCCCAAGCCTTGGTATTTTCGTTTTGGCTATTAGTCATGAAGATAACACAGCTGGAGATCTCACTGTCATGAGATAAAAGAGAAAACCAAACCTCTACTTTAGGGATTTCTCCACTTCTGCCTCCATGTAGCCTGGGACCCCTGGATAGCAATGAATGCTGCCACACACGACTGTAAACACATTTTGAAGTTTTCTTGCTTTTTGTTGTAGTTGTTGGATTGCTTGGTTTTTGAGCTTGGACTTTCCAGGTGGCAAGAGCATGCTGCAAAGGAAAGCAGCCCTGAGGCTGGGGAGAGTATGAGGTCCTGAGCTTGATCCTAAAACCCCTGTATGAAAAGCAGGGCAGGCAGTGTAATCTGATGATGCTAATACTAGCACCCTGATAGCAGTAACAGGTGGATTCCTGGGGCTTGCTGGGGTAGGCAAATGGGCCTATTTGCTGAGTTTCCAGTCACTGTAAGACCCTATCTCAGAAACATGGATGACAACTAAGGATTGGCACCCTTGGTTATCCTCAGACCTCTATCGGTACAGTTACACATGAGTACTTGTACCCATATGCTCATGTGCACTGGCACACCTGTGAATACACACATATATACATACAGAGTAAAGGTTAGACACTACACTGATCTTTGGGGGAAGGTCACTAATTCTGATAGAGTTTGATGAAGGAGATTTTAAACAATATTTATTTCTATCCTCCTGTCCTTTCTTCCTTCTTGTGTATGGATATAAAAGAGAATATCCTGGTTGAGTTTATGTTCATATGTGTGTAGGTGGCTAGGGAGGTCAGAAGATGCCCCCTTGAGTGGGAGTTACAGGCAGGCATTTGCTGCCATACAGGCACAGAGGAATGAATCTGTGTCCTCTGCAAGAGCAAGAAATGCTCCTAACCACTGAGCCATTTCTCCAGCCCCATAAAGTGGGCCTTAATTTTATCTTACAACATGGTAGAATGTGTGTCCAATTACTAGAAGTGCCAATCTTCTCAGAGCACATTCCTTTGATGCATTAAGTGGCAGACTGAGGTCTCACACCTACTGAGCTCTGATTAGGCACTAGGGCGGAGCAATTATCTAGTCAACTGCACTAGAGGGAACATCGTCTCAAAAACAAGACCAAGTTCACACCTTCATAATGAATCAGACAACTGCTTTGGTGTGATGGCAGCAAACACCTCACCCATGTGAACTGTCTCTGTAACCCCAGGAAACATTGTTCACATTAAGGCTGAACTCTATTACAGAGTCTCACTTTAGATTCTAATTAGCAACTTAGTACTTACAATTGTGAATCTGTTTAAATGCTTTGTCTCTGAGTGAAAATACATTAGATAAAACAGGTTGCATGAGATAGGATTATGTCCCGTAACACATATTTGGTATGGAAAATATCCAATCTCTCATTTAAAAATACAGTAACAGCTCTTCATATATTTTAAGACTATCCTAGAATTACTGCCTTTTAAAGTATAAGGCTTCGGGACCTGGGGGATGGCTCAGTGGGTAAGGTGCTCACTGCTCAAGTACAAAGATCTGAATTCAGATTCCTAGCACACTTGTAGAAGCGAGATCTGGTACTATGTACCTATAAAGCCAGAACTGGGTGAAGAACAGAGATCAGAACATCCAAGAGTCTTCTGGCCAGCCAGCTTAGGCAGATGGCTAGCTCCAGGCTAAGTAGAACGCCCCTCAACACAGAAGCCAGAAAATGTTAGAGGAAGACACTGGAGGTCAATCTTTGGCCTCTGCAGATTTGGGCATATGTACAGCTGATTACATTGGCATGTACAAGTACACACACATATACTACAATGAACACATACACAATGAAGCTTTGCAGACTGGGAAGGTGGCTCAGACAATACAATGCTTGCCACCCACACATGAGGGTATGTGTTCAGATCTTCAGCACTGATGGAAGAGCCAGGTAGCACTGAGGAGACAGAGGCACATGGAACTAGGGCTCACTGAGATATTCTGTCTCAAAAATCAAAGCGGGGCTTTACTGAGGAGTCATACTTAAGGTTGAGCTGCATAACCTCACCTACCTACACATGAATACATACATACACACACACACTGGAGAAAATAAAGTCAATGTTATGTTCAGAATATCTTTGTGTAAAGAAGAGTTGCTTTGAGCACTGACTCAGTGCAAATATGTGTCTGGGGGTGAGGACCTGGCTGGAGGTTCGCATGCTGTAGTAACATTTCATTACCTCCAGTTTTAAGAGACTTAGACAGACTTCTTGCTGGTCTGCAACTGGACTCTGAATGTGAGAGGTTCTTATTTACAACTAGTTTAAGGCTGTTGCTTTGGAGAATCTTTAGATTTCAGGATTTCTATAGATGCTGGATATTTTTCACTATAAATTATCTATCTATCTATCTATCTATCTATCTATCTATCTATCTATCTATCTATCAATCTCCATCACAATTATTATTGCAAATAACATGATAATATTACCGATTATATTAATAACATATTAACTATGGCTATTAAAAAGGAGAAATATTTATTTTGACATGTATTTATGTACTCGGGATGAAATATTCTTAAACTTGAGCCAATCATGTGTTATTCAAAGAACAGTCACAGTGTAACTTTGAAGAAATTTCCCAGTGAGTAGAGATGGAGAGAAGGACGGCTCTGAGGAGTGCCCAGTAGAGCTCAGTGAATGAGGCAGATCCCTGGTAGGCGCCACAAATAAAGGTCAAGGGGAACAGAGTTATGGCAGTGAACTTTAAGAATACTGACAGGAAACAAGAATACTGGCTTGTCTCGTGTTGCCTTGCTAGTCACATAAAACCATTAGTCCTTCACAGGAAGGTGTACTGACTTACATGGACTCTCATTTGTCACACCCTGTAGAGTACCTTCAAAACTGCCCATGGGTTTCAAACATACTCAGCAAGTTTGCCGTCTTGCTTGCCTGCAGCCTGGAGCTCTGAAAGAATGGTCAGTTGGAGAGGCTCGACTTTGGTGTGAGTCTGTGCCTTTAACAAGGATGTGGCCCAGGTCTCTGCCAGAGGTCTTCTGAATTTTTTTATTTTCTTGTGTAGGGGGGTGTGTGTGTGCATGCGCACAAGGACATGCACACATGTGCAAAGGCCTGAAGTGATGTCAAAATTTTCCTCTTTCTCTTCTATCTTATTTATTGAGGCAGGGTCTCTCAGTCAAACTCAGAACTCATTGATATGGCCGGTCTGTCTTACCAGACTGCTCTAGGGACCCTTCCTTGGTCTTTGCTTTCCAAGCAACTCAGTTACAGATGAATCGCCATTTCTGCCCAGCATTTACTGTGAGTCCTAGGGATCTGAACCCCAGTCCTTAAGCTTTTCTAGCAAGCTCTATTAACTGCTGAGCCACCTACCCTGCTCTCTTGTGATGTGTTACTGAGAAGTTGCCTTCCTGGGGTTGGTGAATGAGTCCTGTAGAGGGTTTCTGCATTCAAAGCGGAGGGCTTTATGGAATGGAGGCAAAGCTGCTGTGTTGGTCTTGATTACTTTTCATCACTGCTGCTGTGTGTCTCCGTGGTGTTATGAAAAAGTAGGAGGAGTGATAGATAAGGAAGCTGGCTATGATATCCACCTGTGTATGTACAGATTCTGGTTCCAAGGTGTGTAAGCACTCTTACCTGGGTAACTCATACACTTTCTGTAGC
This sequence comes from Mus minutoides, assembly GCA_902729485.2. NCBI lineage: Eukaryota > Metazoa > Chordata > Mammalia > Rodentia > Muridae > Mus > Mus minutoides. The sequence continues at coordinate 15,609 of CACVCL010021342.1, forward strand.
TCAGCTGGCTAATCTATAAAACGGAGTTAGAAAGAAAAGCGATCCTAGATTGCTGGGATTGTTAAGTAGGATAATGGATGGAGACCACTAAAGACATGTACAGTTTCAGGTGATACTGTGTGGAAGAGCTCTAGCCACGGAGCATGTACAGCCATGACTTAAATATTGAAGTTATTAGACCCAAAACTCAGGTCCTCATCTACAAACCACAGTTCAGATACTCAATAGCTAATTAACTTTGGACTAATTAACCTTTCTCTCTCTCTCTCTCTCTCTCTCTCTCTCTCTCTCTCTCTCTCTCTCCCTCCCTCCCTCCCTCCGTCCCTCCCTCTCTGTAGTTCCTTTTAAAAGTAGTTCCTTTTAAAAAGCATGCCATTTGTTCCAAGACTAAGACCCAGTTCTGACAATCACTGAAAATTATGAGATCTGTTGTCTTGAGAAATACAAGTTGACAAGCTTCAACTCATTACATTTTTATTGCTTTTTTCTTTCAAGCCATGTTTTCATTTATCTCAATTTCTCCCCACAATGTCTTTGTGATGGTAAATACATTAGACACTTTCATATCTTAGACAAGAGAAACACAGGTGAACAGTGTCTACAGACATACACACATGCAAATATGTCTTGCCTTTGGAGGGTTTGGAAATAATGTGACAGGCAGAGATGCCTTGGGAAAAGGGGTAGGGCTATCTACTTTTGTGATTTCAAATTAATATGTTCTAAGAAACCTAAAATAATACATAACATAAATAAGAAAGATGAAATTGCTCAAAATCATACCCCAGGAGATGGTCATCAGTGACAATGTCACCTATAAGAGTAATATATCCTGACCATCAGAGTTAACTTACAGATGTGTCCTTTAATCATACAGTACATATTTCCCTTCATTATTGAAATGATTTGATGGGAAGACTGCATAAGATTAAGTCATGGGCTATTCTGCACATCATTTAACTTATTTTTCACTTAAAAAAATAATGATGTAGGGACTGGAGAGAAGGCTTAGCAATTAAGAGCAATTGTTCCTACAGAGGACCCAAGTCAGTTCTCAGTGCCCATATCAGGTGGCTTGCAACTGCTTAGACGATGTAACTCCAGCACCAGAGCATCCTCTTCTGGTCTCTTCTGGTCACATCCACATAAACATATACAATAAATATTTAAAATAATATTGTAAAGTCTGTATTTAAATAAAAAGATTTATGTGTGTGCGTGTACACGCACACTCATGCATGCACACATACATACATGTCAGAGAGGTTGATGATTCTATTTTCCCAGATCACTCTCTACATGAGTTTTTCAGACAGGCTCTCTTACTGAGGAGAAGCTCACAGATATAGTTAAGATGCCTGCCAGTGTGCCACGGACATGCTACTGTACCGTGCTTTCCTCTATTCATAATCATGGGGGTGGTTTTTGAGGATGGAGCTCTGTCCTGAGAAGTGGTTCTAACAGTGAAACCCTGGGTGAGCATTCTTGAAAACTTCACTTATGTTGACAACTTGGCATAGCCTAGAGTCATCTGACAGGAGGGAACCAAACCGGAGAAAATGTTTCCATAAGACTGGACTGTAGCTAAGTCTGTATGACATTTTCCTAATTAGAGACTGTTGTGGGAGGGCCCAGCCACTTGTGGGTGGTGTCATTGCTGTGCTATTGGTCTGGTCTGAAGTTCCATAAGAAAGTAGTCAGAGCAAGGCATAGGGAGAAAGCCAATAAGCTGTACTTCTCCATGGTCTCTGCATCAGCTCCTGCCTCCAGGTTCCTGTCCTAACTGCTTTTGATGAGCCATTATATGCCAGTGTGAGTAAAATAACCCCTTTCCACCCAAGTTGAAACAGCCTATAAACAATTCCCACTGCTTCTCAGTTCCCAGTGGTATGTAAGGCAGCCACTCCCTTTTGTAGAAGAAACAGTCCAGTCTTTTGCTGATGTTAGTCACAAAATACACTCTTTTGTTACCTCGGCTCTGGCACAAGAGGCTAAATTTTCACTCCTACATTTATTAACTTATAGCATTTTCTATTATGTGAATTGTGTCTTCATATTCCAAGCCAAGCTGCCTGTCATGAGGTTTCTGTTCAATTGATGTCAAATTAATATATCAAGGACAACAAGATTTGTTTTAGCTATGACAGGTATTGTTTTCATTTTAATTTGTGATATTGTTATGTTCACAACTTTAAAATGGTTATCATTTTAAACATTTAAAATCATTTAGAATGTTTATCATCCCTCTTCCTTTGCTATTTCCTTCATTGATTTTACAACCAGAAAAGTCCTTTCCACCAGAGAGCAATTAAATAGTCGCCTTAGTTTCTTCAAATTTAATAATGTTGTGATTGTTGTTCTGCATGCTTACCTCACTGATCCATTCGGGATTTATACCACATGATGCTGTCAGGTACGGACAGTATCTTATTCTCTCCAAATAGTGATATGGCTGTTCCAGAACATTTCCAGCCTCAGTGGTATGTCCCTGTTGCTATACTATGTCTCATTTACAACTGCCATAGTCTGACTGTCTGTCTGTCTGTCTGTCTGTCTGTCTGTCTCTATTATGTATGTATAGTCCTATCTTGCTCTGCTATTTCACTTCATCTCTGTGTCTCTGTCTCCCTCCTTCTCTCTCTCTCTCTGTCCCTCTCATATGTGTGTGCATCTGGAAGACAGAGGACAAGCTTGGGTGTCACTCCTCAGGCTCTGCCCATCTTATTTGTTGAGACAAGTTCACTGACCAGAAGCATCAAGTATGCTAGACTATCTAGCCTGCCTTTACTTCCCTAATTTTTACTATGCGGACTCTAGAGATTAAACTTAGTTCCTGTGCATGCACTAACCTATCTCCTTAGCCCTGCAACAGTTACAGCCTTAGCTCTGTGCCAGCAGGCTTGCCTTTTTATATGGATTCTGGTATTTATGTCGTCATGCTTGTATAACATACACTGTCTAAACTGAACCTTGTTCTCTTTCCTCTTACCCAGTCTTAACAAAACCTTATTCAACAGTGTGTCAATGTTATTTCCAACTAACAGCTGCTGGAGAGGATAATCAGTTTTCTTCATGAAGTGACAGTGGGTATAGAATCCACAGTCCAGGGTATATGTATGGGCAGGAGTATTTGACCAACACAAAACAGATTCTATGCTTTGTTGGTGGTGTTTTCTTTGTTGTTGTTTTTGCTTTTGTTTATTTATGAGAGAAAAAGAATATGAAATTGGGTGGGTAAGAAGTATGGGAGCATATTGAAGAAGTTAAGGTAGGGAAATATGAACAAAATATCACTCATATAACCTTAAACAGTATAAAAATTATAAATACATATTTTAAATTTATTCTTTGAGAATTTCCTACATGCCTATAATATATTTAAATCATATTCATCCACATCTTGTCCTAACTTCTCCCACATGTTCTCTCCTAAATCTGTGTCCTCTTTGTTTTTTATTATTTAATAACCCACTGATTCCAATTATGACTGACTCCATACCTATGAGTGGGGAGGCATGCACTGCAGCATAGGCAACCTATCAGGTATGACAGTCCTAAAGAAAACTGACTCTCATTCCCTTAACAGTCATCAACCCACATATTATTTCTAATTGCCACGTGAAGACTATATAATACATACCTAATAAATTAAATAATGACCTAGGTTCCAACTCATTGTAACATCTGTGCTCTTAGCCACTGTGTAGATTAATTTACTTAGATCCACTTTTATTAATCTATTAATACTTCTTTATTCCATTGACAAGCCAGGTTCCATCTATAAAACCTCTATGAGGATTGGCTGCTGTAAGGTACCTAGTTACTTTATGGTATATAGATCAGAGAGGAGCAAGTGGCCCATCAATGATTCTGACACCATTACTAGGACATACCCAAGCTACATAACAAACTAAAGTCATTTTACCATTGACAGCATAATGCTCAGTTGTGAAAAAAACTCAGTGTTTTCTAATATTCCATAGAAATAAAAGTCAAATTTGAGCATGTACTATAAACACTAGTGTCTGAACATGTGTCCATGCAATTGCAGAGACCCAAATAGGAGGGCACAGCAGTCACACTGAACTATATCAAAATGTGACTGGTGGCTACCGTTATCTGATTTGAGGGGAAGACGCAGGGGTTAGGTGCTCCAGCTACCAGTGTGCTTGCTGAAATCCAAGTAATTGGCAAACTCTCCCTTGTTCAGGAAGAATGTGCAAGGAAAGAGTTAGTGACTGTGCACTTGGTTCTGGGCTCTAGGAAGGACCCGACTAGTCATTAAAACCAATGACTAATTTGGTGGTAGGGGTTGTGTCTACTAGCAGGCAGTTGCAATAGGCTAAATCAGAAAGATTGTGAGTTTGAGGCAAGCACAGACTACACCATTAAAGGGATTACTGGTCATCCAATCTAGTATACTTGGTGAGCTCCAGGCCAGTAAGAGACATTGTCTCAAAAGAACCGCAGTGGATGGCACCTGAGGAACGAAACCAAGACTGTGTTCCAACTTCTGCATGCACTTCCACACATGTGTACATGTAATCCCTGCATGGACATATCACACACACACACACACACACACACACACACACACACACACACACATACACACACACACACACACACACACACACTCAGAGAAAGAGAGGGAGGGGGAAGAGAGAGAGGCACACAATGGATACATAGTGGAAAGGAGTATTACATGGCCACTATGTAGTTAGCTTTCTCTAAGTCTGAGCTGTGATTTAAATGCCCATGGCTTCTTGGAAATCAGGATATCTGCCTATAGAAGTGAATGGTATTTTGAGAGGGTACAAGCTCATGGTTGTTTTCAGCTAGGTCTTACGGCTTTGATTCCCAGTGAAAGGCCCAGATGATGCCTTAAACAACAAACATTTATTGAGGGAATGTTTGAATAAACAAGCCTGCGATTTTTAATATATTTGTGGCTGGAAAGCACCAGAAAGAATGAAGCTGGACTGGTTGCAGAGAGGAAAAAAATCCTTGCTGTAATTTTCCATTCTCTCGGACCTCCATTAACATACTTATCCTCTTCCTCAATCTACAAGTAAATTTGAAAAATAATGGAATTCAGATATATTTATGAAAATGAATCAGGCATCTTTGTCTAATGCAATGGGCTCAGCTTGAGAATATTTCCCAAAGGCTCCCTTGACGATCCTTAAAGTAAACATATAGTTAAAGCATGTACCCATTTAATACATCTTGAAAAATAACTATAAGAGCCTTAATTACATTTTTTTGGCTCCCATAAATACACATACAGGAAAAAAAATCCAATGCTGAATAGCAGCGGTATGCCCAGTTCTTTTCAAAGAACCCATCTGTGTGAATGCTAGCTGTCCATTATGCTTCTTAAGAGCCAGGATACTCAAGCTACTTGTCAAAAGAAATTGTTAATAATATTTTAAAAGCTCAATTCTTATATTCTAGAAGGGAAAGAAAGGCAAAGAAATGTCTCTTAAAAATAATACAAAACCTACCCACATTCTTCAAAACAGCAATAACTTTATGTTAATATGACTTATTTATATAGTCTTTAATGATAAAGACATTCTTGAAAAAATAAGATGTGAACTATAAGTTAGACACAGGGGGAATGGGGCTGGCAAGGGATCCTTTTCTCAGGTAGTTTCCCAGCCTTATAACAGCTCAGTTTTCTCATCATCCTGGCCTTACGATCTTTCCCACAGAACAAAGCTAAGGTGAACATATAACTCAGACCTTTTATGCTCATGTTCCTAACAGCTAAGTTATGAAACCAAGCTAGGTTTCCAAGCAAAGAGAATGGACCCAGGAAAAGGTGGTGTGCATTAATTACAGAGTGTACTTCAGCCATAAAAGTGAAAGTCATGGTGTTGGGTGAAAGCAGGATGCAACTGGAGATGATCATATTACTTGAATGAGCTACTCCCAGAAAGTCAAGTACAGATGCTTTCTTTCCACAGTAGTTCCTGAGTCCTTAGGTCATATATATAAATACATAAATATATATATGATATGAGAGTAGAAATCAAATTACAAAAGGGACAAAAGGACTAGCAGGAGGAAGCAAGAGAGGCATGACAGTATGAGGGGATATGCTCAACATGCACATACAAACACACACACACATGTGTGATATGTGTATATGTATATATATATATATATATATATATATATATATATATATATATATATTATATCACAGATAATTTCATAAATCTAACTTTTTCCTTCTTTCAAAACTAAAATGGGATCATAAGGCTGTCCTATGCAAGGCTCTCTCATACAGATTCAAGGTGGTTTACCTCACAGAGAGCTCACTGAAAAGCAAAGGTGATTTTCCTGCCCCTTCTTGGTTTCTGTGGTTCCAATGATACAAAATTGCCTTTCCCAGGCAAACTAAGCTGCACGGTGACCCCACTAATAAGCAGGGATGGCCATGGCCTTCTCTGACTCTTCTCTTTATTCTTGGGTCCCAAACTGAAGTTAACACAGTAAGAATCACCTTCAAGTTGAGAAACAACTTTCACTTTATCAGACATGCTGCCTCCTTTACAGACTTCTGGAAACCAAATTGATGGGGTTATGCATACCCCCCAAAAGATATCTTTATTTTAAAGTAAGAAATGCAGTGTGACCTTGGTCCCGAATAGAGTAAGATACACCAAGACTCCATGATGAGTGAAGTTATTTAAGGAAGCTAAATCTGTGTATTTCAATCCAGAGCAATAGCACCTATGTCCTCGCACTCTCAAGTATTTGAGTTTGTACCCAAGAATCCATTTCAAAAATGCCAGGCATAGTGGTGATCACTTATAATACCAGAGTTGGAGGTAGAGACAGGTAAATTTTGGGGGCTTCTCTGCCAGCCAGTTTGCCTGGCTTAACTGGAAATTTCCAGGCCACTGAGAGGCACTACCTCACACAAAACAAAGATAAACAAACAGACTATGGTTGACAGCACACATGGAAGAAGAGCAGAAGTCATACACAAACAGTTACCTGCACACACATGTATGTGCAACAGAAAACCTAGATATTTCACCATCCATCAAGAATATTTCAATAGAATAATGAATGGATCAGTGGATAATGGCTCTTGCCACTTAAGCCTGACAAGTTGAGTTATGTTCCCAGAACCCATGGATATAAGGAGAGAACCAACTCCTCAAAGACCTCCACACATACATTCTGGCATCCATAGGCTCAGCCCCCCCCCCCAAATACCCAATACAAATAAATAGATAAATAAACATGTAAAACTAGTCCCAGGATACATATTTCTGTGGTTTCATCAAAAGGGCAATACTGCTGTGCTATAGCAACCCAGGAAAAGAAACATTCCCTGCCTTCAGCATTCCTAGAGGTGAAGAAAGGATGCAGCAAGAATTTAACCAGGTGTGAGGGAAAGCCACGGCCCAGAGATGTTTCTTGCCTACCTTTTATTGCAGCAGTTATGCTGCTACAAATCCACAGATGTGAGTGATAACGAACAATTTGGAGGAGAAGGGAGGGCAGACGGGTGCTCGCGCTGTACTGCACATGTGCTGGACCCCCAGAGGCTCCTCTCCTGTGACTGTTTCATCTGAGACCCATGATGCCCCAAGGGTCCCTTGGCTCAGTCTGCACTCTTGGGTTAAAGCTTCAGCCCTCCCTCTAACCACTTTGTCCCTTGTCTTTGCACCCCATTTCTACTGTTTTCCAGATGTGCTTCTCTGGGGCACCTCATCCTCTGTAGGAAACTGCATTCCCTCATCCTGATGCTATCTCATAAACACTGGATACCAGTGGCTGCAAGGAGAGCCAAGAACTTCATTATACTAACTCTTAAAATGCCATCCACGGCATTTAAATTCTACCATAAAATCAGAAATAGCCATTTTATCATGAAGGGATTAATAAGTTTACCTTTTAAACTAATGGACTATAATGGGCTCCTTAATTTTTGCGTGTAAAAATCTCTGGGTTGGGAAACCTTCAATTTCTCCTTAATAACTCATCACTATAAATCAGAATCCTTTAATATACTGTATGACACCATTTCAGTGAGCTTAGAGGGAAGTGGTACCATTTTCCTCGTGGTGTCTCAGCCACAAGGAATGCTGGTTGATTCTGGAAGGCAGTGTTCAAAGTCATTTCATTTTATCCCCTTCCACAGAAGATATCAGATATTTAAGCACTCTCATAAAAGATCTCCCCCTTAGGAATTCTAGAGTGACCTGTTTCTGTAAGATTTCACTGGTGTCTCTCTTGCCAGAAAAGAATAAAAAAATAGTTTAAAGTCTGTCATGACATACTCAGTATACATTTTATTCTATAATACTGGCTTTTTTCACGACCGGCAGTTAAATATTAATAGAACTCATTTATTGGGTCATTTCTCCTCCAATTAAAATGGTACGCTAATAAGTGTGGTGATGACTTTATAACACTGATAATGACAGGGACGGTGTTATTATTGGGAAAGAACAACACTGATCAGGTTTTGAGTCTTCTCTAAAGTTTTGTGTTTCCAGATTCTACAGCAGGAGGGGAAAAGGAGACACTGAAGTAGAGCTGGGCTCAAAAAGTCAGCACAGTGCAAATAACAATGCTATTCAGAGAGGAAGAGCAGGGAAGCGGTCAAGGAAAAAAGCAAAGCAAAACAACAACAAAAAAACCCTCTGCATTTTGAATATGGTTAACTTCTCAATGTGGTGCCTAAAGGTCTTCTGAAGTGAAAGGTCTATCTGCCACAGCCAAATACCAAAACAGAATCTCAAAGATGCTCTCAAATTTCCTGGTTTCAAATATCTCATGACAAAGAAGATAAGGATATCCACAAGTTCATTTAGAAAGTTGGGAATATGTTGAAACAAATGTTTGTTTGTTGGTTGGTTGGTTTGGTTTTTGTTTTTTGGAGACAGGGTTTCTCTGTGTAGCCCTGGCTGTCCTGGAACTCACTCTGTAGACCAGGCTGGCCTCAAACTCAGAAATCTGCCTGCCTCTGCCTCCCAAGTGCTGAGATTAAAGGCATGAACCACCACCACCCGGCTCACAAATGTTTTAAATGTCTGTCTGTCTGTCTGTCTGTCTGTCTGTCTGTCTGTCTCTGTCTGTCTGTCTCTGTGTCTCTGTCTGTTTCTCTGTCTCTCTCTATGTGTGTGTCTGTGTGTGTATACCTGTGCATGCATGCAAAGAGGGTAGGGAATAATCTTAGACTTCATCCCTCAGATACTTTCCAAGTTGTTTCTGCCAGGCTAGGCTGGCAGTCCAGTAAGCCCCAGTGATCTATGTCATCATCTTCCCCAGCACTGAGAATATACATACATACTCTCATGCCTGGCTTTTTCATATGTGTTCCAGAGATGATCTCCTGACTTACAAGAGAAGCACTTCATGGAATAAGCTATCTCTCCAGCTTCAGTTTCTTCTTTAATAAGTAAGAAATTAATGTTCTACCCCAAAGACCTGCAGTCCAAAGAGAAAGCAGAAACATAAATTTTCCATCCATGCATTCATTCATTCATTCATTCATTCATTTCTCTCTCTCTCTCTCTCTCTCTCTCTCTCTCTCTCTCTCTCTCAGACAGGCTCTCTTTATACAGTACTAGCTGGACTGGAATTCTTTATGTAGACCAGGCTGGCCTCAAACAATTGAGATTTACCTGTCTCTGCCTCCTGAGTGCTGGGATTAAATGTGGCTGGATCTGCTGTTAAAACAGGTTTGAAAATGTGGGATAAAGTGGGAGTCAGGTGATTTAGAATCCTGAAGACTTCCTTGGCATGCCAATCTAGATCTGGTTGGAAGACAAAAGGAGATAGTGACCTCTGGAATATAATAGGACCTACACAAGCTGTCGGTCCTTTCAGATGCCTTATCTCTTCTTACCTTCTTTTAGTTCCTTTTCCCTCTCTTTGTCATTTGCATACGTATATGCTTTCGTGTGTGCATGCATGTGGAGACCAGAGTTCAACCTTGGAAGTCTTTCTTCTGGTACCGTCTACTTCATTTTTGAGACACTCTCATTGCACACATTTTCCACTAATTCAGCTAATTGGACTGGACCTCAAGTCTCAGTGATCACCCCTCTCTCCCTGCCTCCCCAATACTGGATTACAAACACATGCCACTGTCCGGAGATTCTAAAAGTGGAGTCTAGGCACTGAACTCGGGTCCTCGTGCTTGCATAGAGTCTAGTTACCTATTACATCTTTATCTTTCCTTCTTCTCATCATTTCTGAAATGATTTTTTATAAAGCCAGTTATATCTCTTTCTAGAAAGAAGCTTAAGCATCGCCCCTCTGGTGGCTTACATCAATGATATTGTGTTTTTAATGCTATAAATAGGATTGACATTCTTCAGCCAGTTTAGGGGATGTTTGCTTGATAACTGATGTCTCTTGGTGCCAGTCCTTGCCTGCTCTTCTTCCCAGGAGCCCAGAGGACAGCAGGGTCTGGATGCTAAAGTGTGAAGCCCTTCTTCAAAACAAGATAGAGAGACATAACTCTGTCAGGATCCAGCACCACCTTGTGCTATGTGTTCTGACATCACTGTTCTCAGTGGATGGTGACTGATGAATGCTCAAAGACTCAAGCACTGTCCTGGAGTATTCCACTGTCTACTTTTGTCTTCTCCCCAGATCTAGATTGGCATGCCAAGGAAGGCTTCAGGATTCTATGTCACCTGACTCCCGAGTTTATCTTTTTAAGACACATATGCGCACACACATATGCAAATGACAAAGAGAGGGGAAAGGAACTAAAAGAATGTAAAAAGAGATAAGGCATGTAGAAGACAGCTTGTGTAGGTCCTAGTATATTCCAACTCATGGGCCATGCAGAACTTCTGTGGACTCTAGACAGCTATCCTCATTGGAAAGCAATGAATCTAACTTAATATATTTGCACTCCCTCTCTCTGTGGGTCAAATATATCTACAGAGTCCTCTGCACTAGGGTCCTCTGCAAAGCAGCGATAACTCTTAGCCACGGAGCCATACCTCCAACCACACCAATGTAAAATTTTAGTAGCAAGCAGTGTGTCTTGTCTACCACTTTCAAACCTACGTGTGTTCAGCTGAGTAGCCCATAGCGTTCCTTCAAGGCCACTCTCATCCACTGCCAGGCAGGGGCTTTTATTATCGGTTTCCTTTTAAATTAAGTGCCTGGTGCTAATTCATGGGAGGAAGGTTTATGTAGAGTGTTATCTATGCCAGCTCTGAAGCCAGACTGTGCATAACTCATTTTCAGAATTTCCCTTTCTTTGCATGTGTCCTTCTTGGCATGGTATTACTCGTGTATGTAGGATGTATGTGTTCATGTGCATATATGCATGGCTGTGTGTGGAAGACAGAGATGGATGTCATGAGTCTTCCTCAAAAGCTCTCCACTTTATTTATTGAAACAAGATCTCTTACCGAACCCCGAGCTTGATGAATTAGACAATGGTATCCAGTGAACTCAGCAATTTGTTTATTCTTGTGTTCTAGTTCTGGGATTACAGGCATGTGCTACATATATGCCATATATATATAATGTATCCTATGTATGCCATGACTGAACTGGGATTCTCTGGCAAGCACTTTTCCAACTGAATCATCTCCCAGGCTCCAGGTTCAACATTTCAATCGGGTCTCCTAGAGGAAGCAGCAATTACTTTTGCCTTTGGATCTTGCAGACAGATGGTAGGTAGGTTCAACAGACCCTGATAATCCCTGAGCTCACACCCATTCCCCCAACTTCTGTAAAAAGTGCCTTGACCTTTTGTACCTAAACCCTCTTTCCTGCTGCTCCGAGATTCTCCTGCATGGAGTTGCTTTGGAGCCAAGTCAATGATGGCATCCCCATGCTTCTCAGCACAAGCCTGGCCATTCAGAGAAGTCTGCCTTACAGTGGCTGACCCAGAGGTGACGCTGCCACTCAAATAGAATTAATCCCAGGACCTTGGCTAGAAAAAGCTTCCTTCTGACTGGCATGGCTGAGAGCCCAGGATGTAGTTCTGAAGTATGGCCACATCTTGAGAGTCTGAGATAAGAATGGAGAAAAGAGCCTGGTTCTTAAGATTCTGCCTGCACTACAGAAACACAACTGTGCCTGGTGGTGCTTCAGAACAAATTAACCACCCTGGCAACTCCAACCGGCCTGAGTTGGGTTTTCCATGGTTTGTAACTAAAAGTTCTAGGCACTCACCCAGAGAGGAGGAATGTGGACACATCAAGTACAACACCCCCCACTCCCCCTGAAACCTTGCACAGCTCTGCATGTAAGGTTTGGTGAGATCAGGGAGGAGGTGTGCAGAGCAACCTGGAAAAGCAGCTAGGAAGGTTAAGATCCAGACTTCTCAATACGGTTCAATGGCTGTGATTAATGCAAATAAGTTGGTGAAATTCCCCTCCCCTGCTTAAAAGACTTCAACAATACCCTAAAGGTTTCAAGATTAAGGTCAAACTCATCAGGTTAGCACTCAAGGCACTCAATGACCTAGCTGTTCCTTCTCTCTGGTTTCATCTTCTTCATCTGTCCCATGGGTGCCCTGTCTCCTTGCCAAATCCAACTCCTCATACCTTTCTAAATATAACCTGCCACTTCCTGCCTGTGAGTACCGTGCTGTATGCATGTTATCATGCACTCACTAAGGAGCTTCAGGAATTTTGCGTGTCTGTCTGGCCTTACGGCAGTGGGGACAGGAATACTGAGAAGTTAGGAAAACTAGGAAAGGGCAATAGAACGGGTCTGAACACGCTTCTGTTCAGCAGCGGAATGCATGCTCTTTGTTTTCTGTCTCTATTCATTTCACTTCTTTCAGATTTCTGGATCATTGGTGTTTGTATTTTCAGACCTTGTTGTTACTTCTGTAGTGTGTGTGTGTGTGTGTGTGTGTGTGTGTGTGTCCAAATGCACATTCACATGTGTTTCCAAGTTTGTGAAGTCCAGAGGACAACTTAGAATGTCATCCCTAAGGTACTGGCTACCATGCTCTATGAGACTGGCTCTTGTATCATTCTCAATCATGCTGAGATGTCTAGGCTGGCTGACCAGAGGACCTCATGGATGTGCCCACCTTTTAGTTTTTGATATGGGTTCTTGGGACTGAGCTCAGGTTCTCAGGCTTGCTAGGTAAGCACTCTACTGGATGATCCAACTCCTTTGCCTTTTCGGGAGTCATTCCATAAATGATTTTTTTAGTATCCCTCTAATTCCAGGCATGGTGCCAGGGGATGGTGTTATTAGGGTGAATGACATCAATGCAGTGGTTGCCTTCCTAGTGCTGTTAGTAATCTACGCTTTACACCTGACCTTCGTTGGGAAGGCTTCCTGGCTCCACATGGCCTCTTTGCTCATACAGGCAGAAGGATCTCCATCACCGCTGTTGCTGAGGAATGACCCACTGCATTATTTTCAATGGTTGCCCGTGAATTATATCAGAGATTAAATGATTGGCTAAAAGGAGAAATGTAGGGAAGTGGCCAGGAATAAATCAGCATGGGAAGGAATGTGCTGTGTCTTATATGCACCTAGGGTCAATTTTGTTACAGCTCACCGAGGGAGGCTCCAGATTGCAAACCAGCCTGCCTGCATTGGGTTGGGGATGAGACAGACTGTCAGCGTGCCTCACAACATATGGGATTTCAGTGTTTCATGGTTGCTTTATTTGCTAGTAAAGTGTATGGAGTTTCCCAACTGTCTCCATTCTGCAGGATCACAAACAAGGTGTACTTCCCTTTGTTCTAACTGGGACAAAGCTGAACTCATCTAATAGATTCTTTGCAGAGAATGAAAGATTGACAACTCAAAGCAGGGCTGCGGAGAAAGCTTAGTTCTTTAAGGCAATGCCATGGAAGCATGAGAACCCTAGGTTGCATCCCTAGGACTTGTGTAAAAGTCTGGAGTTCCAGTGAACACCTGGAAACCATGGGGAGGTAGAACAGGGGAGACAGTTGGCCAGTCAGTTTAGCTGAGGTTTAGAGAGAGAAATAAATACTTCTGATGTTGACTTCTGACATCTACACATGCTACACACACACACACACACACACACACACACACACACACACACACACACACAAACACACGCTTAAAATATTTTAAAAAGCAGAGTATATACCACGAATGGATGGTGAGTTTTAATGAGTTTTCAGGTCTTATCATAAAAGGTGGTGGTGCTAGGGAGAAAAAAACCCTATAATTATTTTATAATTATTAATTGATTAAAATAATTACATGACAACAGAATTACAATAAAATGAGAGATGATCGTTGAGAAAGAAAAAAACGAAAGGGAAATGTATAGCATCAAAAAATCATGGAGAACATCAAAATGTATGTCTGCTCTTTCTAGGCAAGCACACTGGATGATATGAACAGTTTCATATTGACTGTTGACTTGATAGGATCCAGAATTTCTAGACACATCTGTGAGGGAGTTCTAGATTAGGATAATTGAGGTGGGAAGACCGACCTTGAATATGGATGGCATCGGGGCTAGAGACCTGGACTGAGTACAGAGGAGAAAGCTAGCTGAACAGCAGCATCCATTTCTCTCTCTGCTCTGGACAATGAATGCAGTGTGACCCATGGGCCCCTCTTCTATGGCCATGTCTGCCCCATAGACTGTATCCTCAAACTTTGTGTCAAAATACACCCTCCCTTCATGAAGGTATTGTGAGGGTTTTGTTTTTGTTTTTGTTTTTTGTTTGTTTGTTTGTCTGAGTCATAGCAGTAAGTAAAAGAACTAAACTCATGAAGTCTGAAAGAGTCTAAATTGCACTTAGCCCATGTAGTCAGAGCACAAAGAAAAGATAAGAAGCTGCACATAAACTAAGCAGCTGGGTCCATAATCCATAGCTGTGGTCTGAAGGACTCAGGGTCAGACATGCATCTCGGGAAGGTAATTCCCATGCATCTCAGCTCCTCCTCCTGGTAGGGACATCTGCAACATTACCAGTTCCTTGCCTTGTAGGAGATAGTTTGCATAAGCAGAAAATTATATTCCATCCAGGTAAAAAGACATTCATTCATTCATTCATTCATTCATTCATTTTTGTAACAGCAGTGGCTATCAAAGGTGGATTCATTTTTCTTATATTGTACTGTGAGCCCAGCAGACAGTTTGGGCCTCTCAAAAAGAATGTTGTTAATGGAAGTTTTGTTGGAGCTGGATAATTAGAAGAGATGGCAAATTACAAAGACTGAAGTGTTTAAAGTTTCCCTGTCTAAAGATTCAAGAAATAGAAAATGTTACAGGATGTCTCCCTTTGTGTCATGAGCTATGAGATGAGTTGCCTTTTCAATGCAGCCCAGTAAATCCTAAAATGTCGTTAATTCTTTTGAAATTATATGAAATTTCCTCTTATCAACACAGATCAATAGAACACAAACAGGCATAATTGACAAAAGACAATTCCTCACAGCTAGTCCAGGCTAAGCCTTTGGCATGGATGAGATTATGGGAGGTTTAAGTGATATCTAATCTCAAAGCCTCAAACACACGTTGGGGATTTCATTTGCCTAATCATGGTGATTATTTGCGTATTAGACAGAGGGGCTTAGGAGGTTGTAAAATTAGGCTGGATCACATCAAGTGACAGAGGTCTAACGGTCCCCTCTCACAACTGAAGAATTAACATAAACGTACTCAAGGTGCCTTGCACTGTAGAGTTGAGAAAGGAAGCAGGTCAGGGCAGATTTACTCTTAAGCTAAGGGGGAAATAAAGTTTTGATGAAAGCCAAGAAGGGGGCACTGATCCAGATGTGCATGAATCGTGTCTTCCATCTGCAGAGAGACTGGCTATGTGAAGCTCTTGCTTGTTCTTTTGGAGTGGTTACTGCTAGTATAACAGTCACTTTTACAGTTGAGGACATAATAGGGACAGAATCAAGTAGGGAAATAATCTCTGAAACTAGTCTAGGGAGATAAGACAGCCTGTAAACTACTTGCTACACAAGCCATAAAGACCAGCGTTTCAACCCATGACCCATGTAAAATAGTGGGAGAGTTGGGCTTTGGGGTGTGTGCTTATAACCCCAGCACTGTGAGAAACTCATCAGCCAGCTAGCATAGTCTGGTCATGGAGAATTACAGTCAGCAAGGAAATCCCATCTCAAAGAAGCAGGGTAGATGGCACCTGAGGAACGGCACATGAGGCTGATGAGGTTAGTTCTTTCCACACACAAATACATTAGAAGGCACCTAATCTCTCTCTCTCTGTCTCCGTCTCCGTCTCCCTCTCTCTCTCTCTCTCTCTCTCTCTCTCTCTCTCTCTCTCACATAAATCTAAAAGCTCTAAAATCAAAGTCTGTCAACTACAAATGTTATGCGTTGCTGTTCTGACTAACGGCCAGCCACAGGGCTTCTAGGATAATTTTGCATTCTCACTGTGCCCTGTCTCAGGGAGAAGGCATAAAGCTATGCTTGCATCAAATGTTCTCCAGGATTAGAGAATTGTTTGCTAAATCCGCATGTCATATTAACTTTTGCTACTATAACAGAACCCATAGACAATCAACTTAGAAAAGGTTTATTTGTGGGCTGGGAAGATGGCTCAGTCAATCAAGTGCCATGTAAGCATAAAAATGTGAGTGCTATCTTCAGAATCACCTAAAAAAGCCTGATGTGATTCAGGCATGTCATCCCACTACTCAGAGATGAAGATCCCTGGAACTTGTTGGTTAGACAGTCTAGTCTGCCTACAGTTAGAGACCTTATCTCACAAACAAGACTGACAACTCTGGTTGATGTCTGGCTCCCATAGACAAATGTGCAGAGACAGCAGCATACACATAAAAGTAAAGGAAGGCTGCACCATGGCTCATGACTCTGGGGAGGGGTGATAGCCCATGGTGTGATGGACACATTGCTTTTAGGTCTCTGGGAGGTGGGGTGTTACATAACCATGGGACTATGTGGCAGAGCAAAACTAACCACTTTATGCTAAGGTGAGCAAAGTGGAAAAGTAGAAGGAACTAGGGTCCCACCATCACCTTCAAGTGCATGCTCCCAGTGGCTAAGGCCTTTCTTTAACCAGGACATCATCTTAATGGTACTATTATTTCTGTCTGCCTGCTTGCCTGTCTGTCTGCCTGTCTGTCTGTCTGTCTACAATACGTATACATGTCTGTGGTAGACAAAGTTCAATCTTAGGTGTACTTTAAGTTGGCTGGCCAGAAATTCTTAGAGATATACCTGTCTCTCCCTACAGCAAGGATTTCAAGGTTGCATCATATCAACATACCTGGCTTTTTCTACAGGAGTTCTTGGGATTGAACTCAGATCCTCATGCTTAAAAAGCAAGCGCTTTATTGACAGTTGTCTGCCCTAGTACCTCTTAATAGTTCCTTCCTGGTATCATGACTTCAGCATATGTGACTTGGGGAAACACTGAATATGCAAACTCTAGCACATATATAAAATATGTGTGTCTATCTGAAGGCAATGAGCATTTCTTTATCCTTATAGTACTCTTACAGCCTCAGAAGTGATGAGTTCTGTGAGAATGCCTGGGGGCTCATTTAAGCTTTACCATGTATTAACAACTGACCCTGACTACCATATTTTCCTTCCTTATAAGTCATTTGCACACTAGTTGTCATAGTACAGTCTTATTGTCATTGTCAGGATATCCAGAATTTTAAAAGAGAATTATTTATTTATTTTTAAATTTATCCATATGTGTGTCTTTGTGTAGGTATGCCAACATGAATTCCGATACCTAAAGTGGCCAGAAGGGAGCATCAGATCCCCCAAAACTGGAGTCTGGGCTATTGTGAATGCCAGACCTTGGTGCTGGGAATCAGTTTGTGCTATCTGGAAGAAGAGTCTATACTCTTAACCACTAAGTCAGGTCTCAAACCTGGATTTGATAAATTACTCACAACATTTTTGGAAAAATGGCCAACACGTATATAAGCATATGCTATTTTAAAATAAAATACTTGGGTATTCTGAACTTCTAGGCTAATATCCACGTGAGCAGAGGGAGGGTATGGGGGTTTGGGGAAGGGAAATGAGGAAAGGGGATAAATTTTGAAATGTAAATAAAGAAAATATCTAATAAAAATCAGGAAAAAATTCAATGCTTAATGACTGGCTGTTCTTTTGCATTTAGATGTCTTCATATTACTCCTTAATTGATTGCACTTCTCCCAACTAATAGATAGCTTGAGCGCTTGGCAGACTCTGAGCAACTCCATCTCTTATCATTTGTAAGAAACAGAAGGATACATAATAGCCAGGACATATACACACCTGCTTCGCAAGATGCTTTGCAATTATTTATTAGCTGCTGAAAAACTCAACCGGGCAAATGGAGGACCAGGGCAGTCATGTTAACATCTAACCCTCATTAATGTTTCATGGCCTTTATGGTCTGGGAAGATGAATGAGTTAGCAGCAGAAGAGCTTTTCCTCAGCAAGGCTTTTGCAGGTACTTGAGCATACTAGAAAAGTCAATCGGATGGTAGCTCCTAAGTGGATAAATGGTTCAATGTTGAGGTTAGGAGAGCAGATAAAACCAGTCTGTCAGGTATGATGTGAAGTTCAGCTTCTTAGATGAAACTTGAACACTGCAGACCTGGTTTTTCTGGGGTATTTTATTTGGAATGAAAAAAATTGAATGTGCTAGTTTTAATGTATACATTACAAAATGAAGCTGGTTATTACTTCTTTAGTCTATGAAACAGGAAAATAAGTAGATAAGAAATCGAGTTGGAGAGATTTTTACCCAGATTGCCTCTATTTCTTCCTTATCACTTTCTGTATGTGTATATGTGTGTGCATCTTTCTCTGTGTGCATAAAGACCAGACGACAGATCCCGGTATCAATCCCCACCTGCCTTTCTGTTTTCAGGTAGGCTTTCTGATTGGCCTAGAACTCAACAAGTACACTATGCTGGCTGGCCAGAAAGCTCCAGGCATTTTCTGCCTGCTTCTGGCCCCTGGCTGGGCACTGGGACTATAAATGCAGGCTATCATGCACCTCCCTCCCTCCCTCCCTCCCTCCCTCCCTTCTTTCCTTTCCACAGCAAGGATTCTGGGGCTCATACTTAGGTCTTCATCGTTGCCAGGCAAGTACTCGCTGGTTGAGCCATCTCCCCAGCCACAAATATACTATTTTTGACATGCACATTGCAAAAATCAAAGTGATTATTATTTGGTTAAGAGAGAAAATGAGTAGATAAAAAGAATCAAGTTAAGTCAAATTATCTGCAAACAGATCTTGTGTTCTTCTTCAATAGAATAGAAACAACATCATGGCACAGGGAGTGTGTTGAATAAAAAGTCAACATAGGGCCAGAGAGATGAGTCAGCAGTTAAGAGCACATACTGCTCTTTGTACAGGACCCAAGTTTAATTCCCACCACCTCTGCCAGACCACTCATACCTACTGATACCAGGAGTTCTACACTCTTCTGGCCTCCAAAGCCTCCTGCACTCATTCACACAGACTCACACACACGCATACACACACAATCAAAAATTTTTTAAAAAGGTAAAATGTAGTCACAAATATTTTCTAATATATGTATACTCCTCCCTTCTGTGACTTAGTCAATCTTCCTATCCTGATATATAATCTATATCCTCACCCCAAGACATGGTACTTAGACAAATATGAAAGACCAGAGGAAACTGTGTCATAGCTCCAAGGCTAGGACTTCTTGCCTTGGTGTTCATAATCTCACTCTGGCTTGCCTTGTTTTTTTTTTTTTTTTGGTTTTTTGAGACAGGGTTTCTCTGTGTAGCCCTGGCTGTCCTGGAACTCCTCTGTAGACCAGGCTGGCCTCGAACTCAGAAATCCACCTGCCTCTGCCTCCCAAGTGCTGGGATTAAAGGCGTGCGCCACCACCTCGGCTGTCTTGCTTTGTTTCATCTCTCTTCTCCTCCCCTCCCCTCCCCTCCTCTCTCCCCTCCCCTCCCCTCTCCTCCCCTCCCCTCTCCTCTCTTCTCCTCTCTTCTCCTCTCGTCTTCTCCCTTTCTCCTGCCCAATCCCCTCCCTCTTTGGAATTACCACAGGAAGTCTGACTAAGCCTGTTGGGAAAAGAAGTAAGGGGGAACAGATATGACTCATTGTGACACTCCAGCACTCCAAATCGTCAGTTGCCAAGGCTGGACACCAGACACATTACTGGGCCATCTTCCAGAAGCATCCAGGTGCCTGAACTCTCGGGACAGATCCTGCACCAATGTAGTAGGTGCTGTTTTAAGCCATTACCACAACTCTAGGTCACTGATAACAGATGGCTGGGATGCTCCTGACGTGAAGTCAGGATGAGAAGAAAACAACGGAGAGATTCAGCATGAAATTGCTGTGGAACACATTTATGGCCCTCTTCCATTTCATATGTGTCCACCCTCAAATGAATTTGAAGATGAGATAACTAGGGATAGATAAAGTCAAGTCATGAAGGTTTAATGTCGTTATAATAAACAAAAAAGAGATCAGAATTGTTTTGGCCAAGTGAGGGCATATCAAGAAGGCAACTCACTGAAAACCAGGCAGAGAGCCCTCATAGAACACCTAATAGAACAGTGATCTTGGGTGTGGCATGTTCTAGAAGTCTGGGAAATAAATGCTTTATATTCATTTTGTTATAGAATCTAAATTAATAACCCATGCAAAGAAGTTGGGAGTTGTGAGGAATCCACAAGATACTTCTTTCATGTATGGCTGTCTGGTGCAGAATATCAAAGACTGTGGTTACTGGCCTGATTCCATTGGCTTTCCTTGATTGAACTATCAAAAATTTTAAATATTCATACCATATAATTTATATTTAAAAGTCTGGAAAGCATTTTGAGAGCACATTTAATAAAACTCAAGAGTATTGATGTTTAAGAGAATTTCTTTTAAAACAGTGAATGGTAGTATACTTCTGCAGTCTTAGTACTTGAGGGGTTGAGGCAAGAGGATTACTCTGAATTGAAGGCTAGCTTGAAATGTATATAAGGCCAAGGGCAATATGGGTGATACAGGAAAACACTGTCCACAAACAGGGAAGGGAAGGAGAGAGGAGACAAGAATGGGGAGAAAGAGAACAAGAGAGAAGAGGAGGAAGAGGAGGAGGAGAAGGAGGAAGAAGAAGAGGAGGAGGAGGAAGAGTGGGGGTGGGAAGGGAGAAAAAATGAGCTCTCAAAGGGCTGGGAGCAGGCAAGATGAGCTCTTAGGAACGATGCCCGCCCTAAGGCTCTGCGAGCCATCCTGTGCCCTGTAGGAGGGCTCGTGCTTAATGGTATTTACTATATGTCTTTTTGATGTCTCTCACTCATCCCACTGTTTTTTTACATTAGCTTTTAATTTTTTAAAAAAATATTCTTGAAAATTTCATATATGGATACCATATATCTTGATCATATTTTTCTTTCTGCTTTCTTTCCATTTCCACCAACCCCACGAACATATCTACTTCCTTCACACCCCTCCCCCACCCCTCTCTCCAGACCTGCACCAGTACAGGGTCATCCACTGGGCCATTGGTCATCTTCCAGTTATCATGCTCCTGAGGAAAAGTGATTCTTCCTCAGCAGTCACTGACTACCAATGACTTCAGCTAGGGTTGAGACCTTGAGAATTCCTCTCCTGGAGTATTTAACTGGCTAAAACGTGTGCAAATCTTGTGAGGATAGCCACAGCGGTTCTGAGCAGCCATGCCATCTCCAGAAGACAGCATTTCACACCACTTCCTCTTGTCTCTGGATCTTACATTCTTTCCAACCCACCTCTTGCAGTACACCCTGGGCATTGTGGGAAGGCTGAGGACCTCCTGCTGAACACTCAGCCATTTATTCTTTTATGGCTTCATTTAGCAACTGGCTCACTTTGTAGTATCTTCCAGATTCCAGTAAGTCACTGCAAAGGCCCTCGGCAACTGGAGGAGAGGGCTGAGAAAAACATTGCCCTTCTCCTGGTCTCAAGTATCCTTGCTGCTCAGTTGCATTTCAACTGGCTGGTATAAGGTAGCTGATTCTTCCTCCCCTGTACCCTCTTTCATTACTTCTGACTCCGGAACCAGCAATATGAGCTCTACAACTCAGTTTTTGTGGCCCGCCCTCCCATCCATGTGTTCAAATTCCCGATGTGAATGGACTTGAACGTGAGACCATCAGGAGGGTAGTGGGCTTAGATGAAGTCAGATTGAGCCACCACGAAGGGGTTAATGCCCTTGTGAGAGCAGGAAGAGAGGTGTGTCTACATATTTCTGTGACCAGGTGCCTCATCTTTTGCTAAATGCCTTATTACCAAGGCCAGAGTTAGGGAGTCTGGTCATCTTCATGGGGTTCTTGCTCAAACTCCTGGGCATCAGCCTACTGTGGTCTTTCCTGCATACAAACCTGCCCTGTATTCTTCAAGCACTCTGACAAGGTAATAACCTTGGAGCAAGGTTCAGAGTACCTGGTTCTAGGATCACTGGAGGAGACCTGCTTCCTAGAAACAAAGTCAGACAACACAGTCTGAGAATGTATGTGAGAACTCCTTACACTAACTTGCCTGTCCCCTTCTTCCTCAAAAGTTACCCCTCCACAACTGTCATGAGTCTGTTGAGCTCAGACACATAGGTAAAAAAAAGATGAATGGAACATGATACTCGTGCTAGAAGTTAGTTGAGAAAAAAGATACAGGGATATGCTATAATTAAAAATACATTTAAGCGAAGCTAAATTTTACTAGTCATATAAATGTATGGAGACACTAGTAAATGACAGTGTATGTTCTGTCTATAGGAAAGAATCAGCACATTTTTAATCTATGGGGTTCCCATAATTACCTCTGGGTGTCCCGAGGAAAACTTGGTACTCACACACATAACAATATTTTACTGAGACCTCTATTGTAGGTATTAATGTATGATGTACTCAACTTACTTTGTAAATGCACCTATTACTATGAGGTATATACTAAAACTCAAAACATGACAAATATTACTCTTTTTCTCCACATTATTTTAAAACCTGTAGATCTGAGATGGGGAGATGGCTTAGTCAGTCAGAGCATCCTGTGCAAGCATGAGGACCTGGGATAAATCTGCAGAACACACACACACACACACACACACACACACACACACACACCATATGGATCTTTGCTTAGTATCCACAAACTTTCTCATGTGGAATACCATGCCGCGTATATATATATATATATATATATATATATATATATATATATATATATATATATATATATATATATATATGGCTCTAGCATCTTTTAGAAAGAAATTATCCAAGAGTTTAAACATGGAGAAACAACCATCAAGTCTGAGACAGGGAATTGGTACAAGGTGAAAAGCAATTTAAGAAATTGGACAATCATCCCAGGAAGAGGAGGATATGACCATTTTTTTTTTTACAGGCCATGGTCCAAATCAATGACCTTCACAACTCATTGAAACCTAAACTGAGCCAATGGCTATAAAGAAAAAAAATGGTACTCCTGGCACTCGCCAGAGGGTTGAGGTGACAGTGAACTTGCAAAAATAGCAACTGCTAAATGGAAGGTAGTCGTCACAGGATCAATAGTTAGGGTAGTTGTTTTTCTTACATCTGATCTTGGGCCAGAAAGCAGTTTAGTTTTCAGAGAAGAGCTAATATATGCAATGCTGCATATTTTATGACGCGATTGGGTATATATCTTTGTTGTATTATTCTTAGAGGCATGGATCTTAATCCCGGAATACTCGCTTGAGCTTTCTAGTTTCTTGTGTTCATAGACAAAAAAAAAATGGATTATGGACATGGACACAGAGTTATAATCAGAAATGGAGAAGTTTATTAAGAAAGGCAAGGTACCTTGTAAATGGGCAAGTGGGGCTGAGGGAAAACCCCCGAAAGCCCTAGACCAGGATGGAGACTTATGACCCACCACAGGTCATTTAATCAGCATCCTCCTCTCTATGTTTATATAATGTGGGCTTTTCTAATGCATGCTTTATGTAGGACGGATGGGGAAGGACTTCCAGGCTTCCTTTACCAAAATGCTTCTTTCACATATACTTTTGATCCTGTCTTCATCCCAGGGCACAATACAACCACTCCATTGCCATTCTGTAGCAGAGACTACCTTGAGCTGGTAGCCACAGCACATAACCGAGCAGAAAAAGACAGTGCTAGCCTGGTCTTTGGTAACAGTGTTGGACTCCCAGTGGAAGGAGGGGAGGCTCATGGGACTGTCCCTTGGGGGAGGTCAGCCTTCGGGGTTCCCAGCTGGGAGATGCTGAATGTTAGCTCAAAGAGACATGCTAGGATGCAGCTTCTGCAACATACTCATAATGGGGTGACACTAGGTGATATAATTGCTTCAAGGTCACTCATGGTCTCATAACAAACCCTTTTCCTGTGCTAGTGAGCCTAATAAGCTTACTGGTTCAACCAAGATGCACTGTGGTAGAATTGCTGCTTCTATCCTTTATTTGTGCCCTATCTGGAGATATTCCCCCCCCCTTCAGAAAAAGTTAACACAACAATTCTAGAATTCACTTCTTAAAGAACGGTGGTGGTGGTGGTGGTGGTGGTGGTAGTGGTGGTGGTGGTGGTGGTGGCGAAGCCATACTGAGTAGAAAGTTAACACTGAAAGAGGTTTACAGGTTTCCTAAATAGGACATAAAGAATAATAGGTGGGCCAGGTTGCCCCCTTCCCACTTCCAAACAAGATGGGAGGCACAATAGATCAGGAGTCTCTGGTTGGGCCAGCTGAAAGCAACTGCTGAATTCCTGAGCTTAGTGGAGCATTCAGAGTACTCTCACCCTTTCCCCCTAGTGAGTTTTCCAATTTCAGAGAATTCCAACCCACCTATACATACTCTTTTATTTTTCTACACTCCCTTACTGCAGATGGGATTCTGGGCTTCAGAGAAAAGTAGGACCCTTTCCTGAAAGTGCATACCCTGGGAGAGGAACCGAGAAGTGGGTCACACAGAGGGTGACATATTAGTCTCCTGCCTGCCAGGCTGGAGGATTTGCTCCTTGGCATGGTCAAGTCTTATTTCTTTGGGAGAGAGAGAGAGAGAGAGAGAGAGAGAGAGAGAGAGAGAGAGAGAGAGAGAGAGAATGAATATGTCTGTGTCTGTGTGGAGGTAAGTGTCCATGCATGTGGGTTCCCTTAGGTACAAGCAGAGAGAATCAGATTCCCTGGAACTGGAATTATAGGTGGCCGTGAGCTGCCTAATGGGAGTACTGGGCACTTCTCCACTCTTCCAGCACCTGGTCTGTTCTAAGGAGTGTGTTCCTGTTTGCTTGTTTGTTGGTTTGCTCTAATTAAACCCTTGACTGCCCACTTTACTTCTGTGTCCCTTTCAGGGATACAAGAATAAAGTCTGCTATTCGGGTCTAGAGACCTCCAGAGTACCCCATCTCCTTGGAGAGCACAGCCATTCAGAGGAAGTCTGCATAACGTACTCAGCTGTCTGTTGGGGGTAAACCTGATGAGGCATGGAAAGAAATGAAGAAAGAGCTACAGACAAATGGACACAGGTCAGTCCCGGGACTCCTGGTGAAGCTTCCTCTCTATCTTCTGTCTCTAGTTTTTAACCATGAGCTCAATGACACATGCAAACCAGGCCACACATCTGTTCATCGGTAACTATTCCACTGTACAGGAATTGGGCTGCACCTGCTTCTCCCTATGTGGCACTGGAAGGCAGGAAACTGGATCTGCTTCTCTGACCCACTCTCTGCTCCTAGCATAGTGGCTAACATGGAGATGCTTAGTAAAAATGGCGATGGAATGAATCCTGTAAGTCTGCTTCTGGACCTAATCTGAGACAGGAATACAAATGGCAAGATTTTTTTTTCACAAGTCTAGTTTAAAACAAATGCCAAAACGTCATCTCCTCTGGGATTAGTGCTAAGTACCTTTAACTGCATCTAAAGAGCAATATTTAGTGGCCTGAAACATCACAAAAAGCACAGAGAAAATCCTTCAGCGTGGTTTCAATCCCAATTAAAATTCTTCAACCCAAAAGCATAACGTTGATCTGATCAAAAATGTATGAGTTGTTTTTCTTTCTGTCACCAATAATTTAAAGACAGGAAAATGGTATTTAAGATTTACATATACATGTGGAGCCCAACCTCATTATGGTGATTGGATCTAGAAGCTGGGGAGGTTTGAATCTTAAATGTATTTTCAGAAAAAAAAAAAAAAAGAATGCACTTTCAGAAGGGAGACAAAGGGAGCTCTGACAATAGCTCAGATTCACTGCTCAGCACCAGAAGAGCAGTGTATATTATCCTAACTATCTTCAGAGTGTCTATTCATTTAGCAAATTAGCATGAAAGGGGGCTTTGGCTCCAGGGTCTTGCTTTCGAGATCTTTGAAAGAAGCATTTCAAATACAGTACACATGATTTGCTCCCATCTTAAACGACAGTCATTATAATTTCAGACATAAGCTGTTGGCGCATTTGCCCTGGAACAATGTCTACCAATGTCTCAAAGTTTGCTTCATGGCAAAAAAAAAAAAAAAAAAAAAAATCAGATACAAGCATGGACAAAGTCTAAGTCACCATGGCAATAGTAATTACAAGGAGTTATGGGTGATACCAACTGTGATGGTCACTATATAGAAAAGATGTATTCTCTCTCTCTCTCTCTCTCTCTCTCTCTCTCTCTCTCTCTCTCATATATACATGCATGTGTAGTGTGTGTTTGAGGAGGAGTAGAGGAGATGTCAGGACTCCTCTACCATTCTGCTCCCTAGAGACTGATTCTCACTGAATTCAGAGCTATGCTACCAGTCAGAGTCCCAGTGACCCTCTTGTCCCCCTCTTCCAACAGTCTTGTGGTTACAGGCTTGCATGGCCTCACCTGGTTTGATATATGGATGTTGGGCATCTAAGCTCAGTTCATAGTGCTACTTACTACCCACAGTGCCCAAAAGATAGTCTTTAAAGGTTAAGCAATGGGCCAAACTCAACCTTGAAAAATCTAAGTTAAAGGAAAAATGACTATTTTTTAGGGATAGTCTGCTATATTTATTAGGCTGGTCTCAAATTCATTGTCTTGTCTTGGCCTCCCAAAAGCTTGCTGGGATTACAGACATGTACCACTATACTTAACTGAAAATAGTTAAAATCTATTCATTTTGTCTTTACTAGAGAATGTAGAGCCAGGCAGTTAAATCTAGTTGGTGTCAGGCATTCCTCTTTCACCCATAAGAAGGGAGTCACAGAAGATACCTAATGTGGTTAGCCATTTCTAAAGGTGGAGGAGGATGACGTGGGCATCTGAAGTCCGAGCCCAGGCCCGCATGGGTCTCCTTCTCACAGCCAGCTGTTCCAGTTTTGTCTCATCTAATTAGGGCTATGCCATTCCTCTTGTCACTGGGGTTGGTTAACATGCTCAGGGCTAAATCAATGAGTGCTGGCTCGTCTCTGGCCACAAGGGATTGATTCAGGAAAAAAATCATAATTGCTTCTGGCTTTAGTTCCCTGAAGGTAGATATCTAGGAACTGGGCCTCCATAGGGATTTTGATAAACAAGGCTCTGTAGTTTTAAAATTC
This sequence comes from Mus minutoides, assembly GCA_902729485.2. NCBI lineage: Eukaryota > Metazoa > Chordata > Mammalia > Rodentia > Muridae > Mus > Mus minutoides. The sequence goes on from CACVCL010021342.1 coordinate 43,095, forward strand.
TTTCTCTTTGGAAAAAAAAAACTTTTTTATTTTGAAAATTTCATATATTTATATAATGAAATAAGATTATATTTACTCTCTAACTCCCAACATGTTCCCAATAACAGGTACCCCTTTCAACTTCCCAGTTATTTATTTATTTATTTATTTAACTCACTAATTACAGTTATTACTGTTCAGGTAATGCAGCATACACTGTAATATGGGAAACTTACCAATGGCCATATCCTCAAAAAAGAAGGATTGATTCTCCCTCCCCCAGAAACTACCCACTGTAACATGCCCAGCAAAGGGAGGGGCCTAGAGTTCAAGTTCATCTATTCCATCCATGCTGAGATTTGGATTGTCCTGATGGAGGGTTTCCTGTCAGAGTTACTTTAGGTGATATATAAATGTGCATATAGCTTTGACTGACTGTAGTCATCTATGAAGAAAGCTGTCTCAAGAAGCAGGAAAGAGCATGCCAACGAAATTGCATAAAATGATGCAGCTCAGACATTTAGCAGAATATAAGGCAGGAGTTCATGCCACGTGTGGCTTCGAGATGCAGAACCGTGAGGCCGGAGAGATGTTTCAATGACTAAGAACATGTGTTACTCTGGCAGAAGACTGGTGTTCAGTTCTTAGTAACCACCTCAAAAGGATCACAAGGGGCTGAAACTCAGATCTTGGTAAGCACCTTCATACGTACAAACACACTCACATAGAGACTCATAACGAGAAATAATAAAAATAAATCTTTAAATAAAAATGCTTCATCACAGAGGGAGCTTTCCATATGATTCTATCCTATGACCCTATTAAAGGAGACGGACTGGGCCAGAGCTCATTTTAGAAGGTGAATATATTTTTGACAAGTGAATGTTCAGGCTTCCTTTCTAGGAATATAAAAAAAAAAATGCATGGAAGGCAAATCAAATAGGTGTGAAAAAGCGGGGTGATCTGGTTCACAGCTGTTAGGAGAGGTGGGAGAGGAGGGTGGGAGGCAGGGACATACTAACATAGCACAGGAGGAGATTCTAGATGCAGCCGCCAGTCATTTTCACCTAAGTGGCTAGGGTGGTTCGCTCTCACGGCCAACGTGATCAGATCTCAGTCACGTGGGAGATGGCCCTCTGGGCATGCATGTGGGCAACAAGCTTGACTATGTTAAATGATGTAGGAAGACACATTGTAATTGTGGGCAGGGCCATTCTCTGAGCAGGAATTGGACTGTAGAACATGGAGAAAGCAAGCAGGGCAGCACATAGCATCAGATTCATCTTCTCGGATTCCTGGCTCCTGGTGACATGACAATCATGGGATATGCCATGAACTATGGGACAAAAGAGACTCTTTTCTCCTTAAATTGCTTTTGCCATACTATTTTATCATAGCAAGAGAAAGAGACTCTGAGAGTGAGAAGGTGAGGCAGGCAGGCCTTTGCCTAAACCTTATCAAGAAAGAAGAAGAACAGGGAATGGGTTTCCAGCTTGTGTTGATAGGAGACTGCTCACGGGGTGGTGTCATAGTTCATAAGAGGACAGCTGACTGAAGAATCAGGCTGTGAGGTTGTAGCCATGGTACAGCTGGTAAAACCTGATGTCATTAATCAGGAATGACAATTCAGGCAGAAGAATGAGTTAAGCCACCTTAAATAATTTTGGGAACCCGCTTTATATAATTTGTCTAAATGACAGTAATGGAAACAGCCTAAATCTAAAATAACAGGGAAATGAATGGCTAGATAAATTATGGTAAATTTAACTGAGTCAGGTAAGAGTATGCAGTGAATTATTAATGTTTTCCTGTGCAACATCCAGGATTAATAATAATTTCATGCTACACACATTCCCATCATGAAGATCTTCCCTTCTGTAGCATGGATTGGGGGGGGGGTCATGTTCATTTCAATGCCACCTTCCTCCCATCACTAATGGAGCCCTTGCCACCCCACAGCTTACAACTACACATAGGAAAATGCTAAGAAAAATTTTTCCTACATGAAGAAAAAAGTAATTAACAGATGCTTGTTCTTGTTTAACTAGAGTTTTGAAAGCTTAGAAGATAGATATAAATATGGAATGAGGCATATACCAATATTCCAATGGTGTAATTATTTCTGAGATGTAGGGCCTGTAGTATGTTCCCATATCCCATAATATTTTCCACTTTTCTGAAAATGTGAATGCATAAAATCTATAATGTTATTTTATTTGTTGACTCTGTGTGTGTAGTTGAGCCTGTGTATACAGGTGCTATTTTTATGCCTCTGTGTGTGCATGTAGAGGTCTGATATGGCCTAAGGTATCTTCACTGCCTTCTACTTTATTCTCTGTGACAGGGACTCTAGCTGAACCAAGACCCCATCAATTTGCTTGTACTGACTAGCAAGTGCAGCCTTTGAATCTGTCGCTCAGTGCTAGGGTTGCATGCATGAGCTGCTAGGCCTGGCTTTTAAGTGGATGCTGGGGCCTTGTCTTAGGTTCTCATGTGTATGCAGCAAACACTTTATCCACTGAGCATCTCTCCAGCTCTCAACTTTGTAATTTTAAAAGGACATCGGCTATAAAGCTGGATTCTCCAGAAGCAGAGGGTAAAATAGAGATATGCACAGAAGTGATTTATGAGCAGGGATTCTCAGGAGGAAAAAGAGAAATGAGGAAAGTTATGAGAAGAGGCCCAGCCCAAATCAAGTCCCCCTGGGGATGACTTGAAGCGTGCTTTTTAGAAATAAACGGAGATTCCTTCTCTGCTGACAGCTATGAGATGAAGGCTGAGGCTGTGCAACTTTAAGCTGTTCTCATACTTAGAGAAATATAAAGGAAATCTATTAACCAAGACACACAGGCTTCTAAAGCCTTTTGGGAAAATGGTACAGGGATTTGAGGATATGCATAGAATACCTCCTCAAAATAGCTGGAGATGTCTACAATATGAAAGCTTTGTTGGTTCACTTAATAAATGTGGATAATTATAATTTTTTAAATATTGATTTTTAGGGGCAAGCATAGATCATACACAAACCATGTCATTTACAGAATAGATGGGTATTGACAGATTGTACAGTCCTATAACCAATGCCCTTGGATACTGAAGGATGAAGATGCTATCATAAGGTCTTTTAGCCATATAAGTTCCTATAACTTGGGAGATTCTTATTAAGACACCATGTAGTCTACTTATCTTTTCAGGGCTGGCAAGATGACTCCGTCAATAGAGTCCCTTCCTTATATGCATAAGAATTTGGATTTTATTCTCTGAGACCAGAGAAACAAAAACACCAGATGTATTAGTGTATGCTTGTAATCCCAGTGCTGGGGAGAGACATGCAGATCCCTGCTTGTCAATGACCAGCCAACCTGGCCTAGTCAGAGAACACCAGGCCAGTAAGGGGCACTGCCTCCAAAAAAAAATGTATGTAGCTCTTGACAAATGATTTCAAAGGTTGTACTCTGGCATCTATATGTATTCATGTGTATACATGTTCCCTCTGACACACATGCATGCCTGAGCACGCACGCCCCCCCCCCCCCATCATACACACAAAGAAAGAAGCAAACAAGCCGACTCGCTGACAAGATGCGCTCTGCTCAGGAAAACTCAACTTCACTGCTTCACTGGGATCTATTTCCTTGGGAATTAACTTATTATCCAGCATTAGGCATGGGACATCTTGAGAAAATGCTATTGGTTTTTAGGAAGTTAACTTTATGTTTGGCCACTTTGCTAAATATCCTTAGCAATTCAGATACATGGCCATCTTAGGCTCTTGAACATTTTGGGAAGCAACACACTAACTGCCTATTTACAGCTGTGTCCCAAGAATTATGACACTGTGGGTATATTAGCATGAATGACAGGGACACCTCTGTTCTGACTTGAGACTGAACACTGAAAAAAATGTGTGTGTGTGTGTGTGTGTGTGTGTGTGTGTGTGTGTCCGTCCATAAGTGCAGTGCCCACAGAGGACAGAAGATAGTATTGGCTCCTCTGGTGTTGAAGTTATAGGCAGTTGTGAGCTTTAGGATGTAGGTGCTTAGAACTGAACTCATGTCCTCTTCAAGAGCAGCAAGCGCACTTAACTGCTGAATCATCTCTAGCCTGAGTCAGAACCCTTGTAAATATGATTTCCAATGGGAAATTTGAGAAAAGTATACACTAAATATCAATTTGAATTGATATAGCTTGAAGAAGTAGGCCCCCCTGAAGACTTAAGTGTTTGAATGGTTGTTCCACAGAGAGAGGCACTATTAGGAGGTGTGACCTTGTTGGAAGAAGTGTGTCACTATGAGGGTGGGATTTAAGGTCTCCTATGTTCAAGCTATGCCCAGTGTGGGACACAGTCTCCTACTGCTGCCTGTAGATCAAGATGTAGCACTCTTAAGCTCCTTAAGAAGCTTACATGCCACTACATTTCCTGCCACAATAACAGACAACCTCTGAAACTGGAAGCTAGCCCCACCCAATTAAATGTTTTCCTTTATAAGAATTGCTGTGATCATGATGTCTCCTCATAGCAATAAAATTCTAATTACATTTAAGTGGAAATAATGGATTTGTGTTTGTGTTTATATTAAGACAAAATAATTTAAAACAATTTTCTGTAGGCATGTATATATGTTCACACACGAGTATGCTATGCAAATACATACATTTGGATGTGTGTGTTTGTGTGCATCTGTATATGCATACATGTGTAGAAGAAACAGGTCAGCATCAGCTGATACTCTTCAGGACAACACCACCTTCTTTTTTGATACAGAGTCACTCACTGAATCCCTGGGTTGGTGACATGCTTGACATAGACAGGGGAAGCCCTGGAGATACAATGGCCAAAACAGTTCAGCTTACTTGGTAAGGTTCAAAGCCAATGACAGAACGTGACTCTAACAAAGGGTGGGAGGTGCCCATGGAATGACAGTCAATATTATCCTCCAACCTCTATATGAATATCTATGTTCACATGCATGTGCACATGTGCAAACACCCTCCACACAATATACCCCTACAGCTTGCATAATAGCACAGAGAGGGAAGCAAAATGTACCAGTGCCTCCCAGCTCCACAGCTGGCCAGGAAAGAAACCATATCACCACAGAAACTGGCTTCTCAAGCTACTGGAAACTTGCAAAGCCCTTCTAGATTAGCAGCCTGCTTAGATAAGAAACCTGAAAAGTGCACAGTAGATTTGCTTTGGAAGAGGATTTCATACCATCTCCCAGTAGACTCTGAGTATATTGTAGCCAGAAGCCACTGTGAAAAGTGAGCAACTATTTGTATGTAGTCAGAGAATCACGCATATCCCCATTTCAGGAGCTTCACAGGTATCCCATTGCCCTAGACTATGGGTGTCTGCCTCATAGCCAGCAGGGTGACTGCCCTAAATCTACGGTGTGTACTGCTTTACAGAGGGTGAGTACTGTGTAAGGAGGGAATGCTGCCCCACAAAAGCAATGACTTCCTAACAACAGAGCCAAGAGAGTAGAGGTGGACAGAATGTCTGACAATAAACTTAATTAAAAGCATGAGCATCTTCTGGGCATATGCCTAGGAGTGGTATAGCTGGGTCTTCAGGTAGAACTATTTCCAGTTCTCTGAGAAACTACCAGATTGATTTTCAAAGTGGTTGTACCAGCTTGCAATCCCACCAGCAATGGAGGAGTGCTCCTCTTTCTCCATATCCTCATCAGCATCTGCTGTTGCATGAGATTTTTATCTTAGCTATTCTGACTGGTGTAAGGTGGAATCCCAGGGTCTTTTTCATTTACATTTCCTTGATGACTAAGGATGTTGAATATTTAAGTGTTTCTCAGCCATCCAAGATTACTTACTTGAGAATTCTTTGTTTAGTTCTGTTCCCCATTTTTAATTGGGTTATTTGGTTTCTGGAATGCCACTCCTAGGCATATACTGAAAAGATGTCCCACCATGTTACAAGGACACATGATCCACTATGTTCATAGCAGCCTTATTCATAACAGCCAGAAGTTGGAAACAATCCAGATGTTCCTCATGGAAGAATGGATACAGAAAATGTGGTAATTTACACCATGGAATACTACTCAGCCATTAAAAACTAGGACTTCACAAATTTTGCAGGTAAATGGATAGAACTAGAAAATATCATCCTGAGTAAAGTAACCCAGACCGAAAAGGACGTTCACGATATATAACTCACTGATAAGTAGATATAAGCCCCAAAGCTCAGAATACCCACAATACAACTCACAGACCATATGAAGCTTAACAAGAAGGAAGGCCAAAGTGTGGATGCTTTAATCCCACTTAGAAGGGGGAACAAAATAATCACAGGAAATGGAGGGAAGGAAAGACCTGGATGGGAAAAGGGGAGGGGAAGAGAAAAAAGCTGGCCAGGATCACATATGGGAAGATACAGGAGAGAAGTCCAGTGGGCCAGGAGAACGAATAGAAATACGTAACAGCAGGAAGTGAGGAATGGGGTTGGGGTACTAGAAAGCCCCAGATGCCAGGGATGCCAGAGGCTCACAGGGCCCAATGGGGATGGCATTAGCCAAAATGTCCAACAGAAGAGTGGTAGAACCTGAAAATAGACATGGTTCTCAGTTGAGGGAAGGGGCCACTCACCCACCTCAAAAGTTTTAACCCAGCATTCCTCATGTCTAAAGAAGAAAACACAGCAACAAAAATGGAGTAGAGATCAAAGGAAAGGCAATCAGAGACCCACACCCCCAACTTGGGATCTATCCCTTGTGCAGACACTAAACCCTGACACTATTGCTGATGCTAAGCTCTGCTTACAGAGAGGAGTCTGGCATAGCTGTCACCTGACTAAGATATATGCAGACACACACAGCTAGCCATTGGACTGAGCTCTTTAGAAGAGTTAGTTGAAGGACTGAAGGAACTGAAGGGGATTGCAACCCCATAGGAAGAACAACAATATTGACTAATTAGACAACCCAGAGCTCACAGGGACTAAATCACCAACCAAAGAGTACACATGAATGGGTCCATGGCTCCAGTTACATATGTAGTAGATGACTGCCTTGTCTCTCCTCGGTAGGAGGAAAAGTGCTTGGTCCTGTGAAGGCTTGATGTCCCTGAGAAGGGGCATGCTAGAGGAGTGAGGCAGAAGTGGGTAGGTGGGTGGGGGAGCACCTGCTTAAAAGCAAAGGGGATGGGGTGGGAGTTTCATGAATGGGAGACTGGGAAGGGGGACAACATTTGAAATGGAAATAAATGAAAAAATAATTATTATTATTGTTTTAAAAGCACAAGCATTCAGAAGCTCAGTGCAATCCAAGAGAACACAAATAAACAGCCAGTCATTCCAGGGCAGGAAAAAGAAATCCATCGGACAGTTATTTGGAAAAGAAACAAGCAGATATCTTAGAGAAAGTTCAGTAAGATATGGAAAATGTATATCTGAAAGTTGCAACAGAGTCCAAATCAAGCAGAAGAAACAGTATCTAATCTGGAAGGCTGGTATTTTGAAACATCATAAGCAAGCATGAAGCAGGCAGATTCTCTCTCTCTCTCTCTCTCTCTCTCTCTCTCTCTCTCTCTCTCTCTCACACACACACACACACACACACACACACAGAGAGAGAGAGAGAGAGAGAGAGAGAGAGAGAGAGAGAGAGAGACAAAGGATAAATAAAAGGAAACTAACAGAGGACCAACAGACAAATGAGGAAAAGCCAATTTAAGGCCCCTGGATGCCATTAAACAAATCATTAGATTTTCATTTCTTTACTTTTACCTTTTTTGGTTGGCTTGTTGGGTTTGGAGTGAGAGTCTTGCTTGATAGTCCTTCCTGCCTTTGGCTCCCAAATACATTACATTTCCTTAATAATTGAAGCAGAAGGAAAGATCTCTACAGATCTAGTAAGTTTGCCCACTAGATAGTAATACAAGTACTCTAATCTTGGCACAGATGTGGACAGCCATGTACAGAACACTGTTGACATTACTCCAAACAGACATGACCTTAAAAGATCTTCGCTATATCTTAACTGCTCAGCACAGTTAGATGTTGACAGCACAGGAGAAAGAATGAAATCCCTAGTCTGCAAGATATAGTTGCAAGCCATTGAGAAGGGTGTCCCATTAGACTAACAAGAGTTTTCTCAGCAGAAACCTTATAGGGTAGGAGGGAGAGCAATGACTTCGAACTGCTGAATGGGAAAAAAAAAAAGCAAAGGCATTGCCAGCCAGGGATTCTTCACTCAACAAGGATTCTTCCTCTTGAAGTGGAGAGGAAGGAAAGACTTGCCAAGACAAGTAAGAAAATCAAAGACAAAATCCAGAAGTAGAAGCATTGACTCCTAAACCAGCCTGACAGATAATGGTTACAGTAATCAAATATCCAGAAATGAAGGAAAGGCTCTAGTCATGGAAACCCAAGCAAATTTTGATCTCACAAGAAGCAAAGGTCCACAAATTTACCAAATATTATCCATTCACTAAACCATCTCTGCGGGCTAGTTTTAAATTATTGATCCACCACAATCTATAATCACCCAAGGATAAGCTTCAAATAGAGGAATTATCTAGATCAGGCTTTGAACATGTTATATGGACTGTCATGATTGCTTGATGAGACAAGATGACTAAGAAAATTTATAAAAGAAAGCATTTAATTTGAGGGCTGGCTTACAGTTTCACCAAAGTAAGTCTGTGATTATCATGATGGGGAGCATGGAAGCAGGCAGGCGGGCAGGTGGACAAGTGGGCAGGCAGGCAGGCAGGCAGGCGGGCCGGCGGGCAAGCAGGCAAGCAGGCAAGCAGGCACTGTGCTCATGTAGTAGTTGAGAAATTACATCTAATCCAGAACCAGGAGGCAGAAAGAGCCTGGACCTGGTGTGGGCTTTTGAAACTTCAAAGCATGTTCTGGGTGACACATCTCTTCAAGCAACAAGGCCACACCTCCTAGTCCTAATGAACAGTCCAACAAGGAAACCAAACATCAAAATACATAACTCTATGGAGGCCTCATTCTCCCTTAAACCACAACATTAATTGGGATGCAAAGAGCTACCCTGGACGTGGGTGGCACTGTCTTATGCACTGAGCCTGGAACTGTTTGAGTAGAAGCATAGGTGACAATGTCTTATGCACTGAGCCCAGAACTGTTTGAGCAGAAGCAGCTTGTTGAGCAAGCAAGAAAGCAGGGATCTTGGGTGCATTCTTTTGCTCTGCTCTTGACTATAGATATTCTGTGACTAGCCTGAGTTCCTGCCTTGACTAAAATGTTCACTATGTGATGGATGGTAACCGGAAATTTAAGCCAAATACACCCTTTCCTATGGGTCAGGGTCCTTTATCACAGTAACAGAAATGATACTATATCACTATCAAATCACAGATATGAGCTGAAAGAGAAGACCAAAACAAAGAATATCCATGATAATCAAGCAAAATAAAAAATTCCATGACTATGTCTTTTCAGATCAATAATAACCTGCCTGAATCTAAATGGAACATATTCTCCAAATAAAATATACAGACTGGCAGAATGGATTAAGACCAAAAAAAAAAAAAAAAAAAAAAAAAAAAAAAAAAGAAAAACAAACTATGAAAATGATTTTCTAAGGAGGTGGAAACCTGGATTAGTAGTAATCAACCTACTTATATCAGATTTTCTGACAAATGATGGAGGATGTTTGTCACTACACAGTCATAGAGTGGTCACTTCAACCATGCAGTGATATATAGTAGGTAGATGACAGCAGAACACCCAGCTATATGTTCTCTAATGCAAATGAATAGAATAGGCTGCTATAGTCCCCATGGGGTAGAGTAGAACCGTCTTCTCACTTCCTTTCTTGTTGCTGTGATAAAATATCCTAACTTCCCTCCCCCAAAATAACTTAAGGAAAAAAGATTTATTTGGATTATAATAATAACTCATAGATGATAATGGCAGGGAAGTCGCAGGAGTGGGAACTTGAAGCAATTGGACATATCTCATCAACTAGAATCAAGATCCACAAACATTTGTGCAATGAATGACTGACTTTATTTAGTTCTCCTCTCTACACATTTGGCCCTATTTAGTCCCCCTATTTAGTCCCCCTATTTAGTCTATTTAATCCCCCTCTCCAGCCATATAGCCCGACATTCCACCTACAGAATGTCCCCACACATAGTAAGTGGGTCTTCCCATTAAAGCTAGTGTCATCAAGACTCCCATAGACATGCTCACTAGGCAATAATTTAGACAATGCATCATTGAGTCTCACACTGCCAGATATGACTCTAGATTGTGTCAAGTTGACAGAGAAACCTAACTGACATCACAAGAAGTTACTTCAGAAACCAAAATCAGGAATCAGATAGCTGTATCAGCAGGTAAAGGTACTTGCTGCTAGGCTTCACAATCAAAGATTGATTCCTGCAACCCATATGATTCTACAACTTTCCTTGACGTCCATAGGAATGCCAGACATGCATACACACACAGGCGTGCTTGCACAGACACACACACAGGCACACACACACACACACACACACACACTACACCACACAAATAATAAACAAATATTTTACATCCCCCAAATAAAAAATATACTAATTTTCCTAATTGTCCTGCTAGCCCACATCTAGGCAAATGTGCAAAGAAAATGAAGACAGCACATGACAAAGGTACCTGCATACCCATGTGCACCAACATCGCAGGGAGAAGAAGTCAGTGTATCTGTCAGCTGAATGGATAAAGAAAGTGTGGGCTAGAAGACACCATGGAAGTTATGCAGTCTGAAAGCAGAATGCATTTCTCTCATCTGAAGTGAGTGGGTAAGATTAGAGGGCAGTACATGAAGTGAAACAAGTCAGGCCTAGAAGATACATGCAACCTGGTCTCTCTTACATATGAATCTGAGGTACGCTGACTAGTAGGTATGACAGTGATGAATTGAGGCTGTGACAGGTGTGTAGGAAGGGAGGACAGTAGATAGAGAGAGGCTGGACTTGGTAAGTGACAGCTGTAAGTATCTATGGAACTCTCACAATGAATCTCTTTAATAAATACAGCTAATATAGAAAATAATAAAAAGATAATACTGGATTATGGTGACTCACTGTTGTAATACCCAACTCTTGGGAGCAGGCTGAGTCCCAGGGAGTTCATAACTAGCCAAGGCTGCAGAGATTCTGTCTCTAACAAACAATAAAACAAAATGAACACACATGCACGTATGCACATACACGCACACGAACACACACACACACACACACACACACACACACACACACACACAGAGAGAGAGAGAGAGAGAGAGAGAGAGAGAGAGAGAGAAAGAGAGAGAGAGAGAAAATAAATAAACAAACAAAACAAAGAAAAACAGCTCAAGAACCCAGAATAAATCAGAGAAAGTACCCAAGGAGCTGAAGGGGTCGGCAACCCTATAGGTGGAACAACACTATGAACTAACCAGTACCCCCAGAGCTCCTGTCTCTAGTTGCATATGTAGCAGAAGATGGCCTAGTTGGCCATCATTGGGAAGAGACGCCCCTTGGTCTTGCAAACTTTATATGCCCCAGTACAGGGGAACGCCAGGGCCAAGAAGTGGGAGTGGGTGGGTAGGGAAGCAGCCTGGGGGGGTATAGGGGACTTTCGGGATAGCATTTGAAATGTAAATGAAGAAAATATCTAATAAAAAAATTGAAAAAAAATCCACAGGCTAGGAAAGGTTCAGCTGCACATACCGCCGAATCAGGAGAACAATTCTTTTGAACTGAGGACCTGTCCATGTAACCCTACGATGGGACCCTCCCTCTCTCAGCTTGAGACTTAGAAGGAACTGATCACTCTTCCTTATTAAAATCTCAATGCCCAGTTCTAGAATGTTCTTATGTACAATGTCAAATACCTGCCATGCAAAGATGGCTAAGGAAAATGTTCAACTGCTTCTCTTAAGTACCTGTTTCTTGTGGTTTCCCTTCCACAGGCCAGGAAATAACAATGTTACCAGAGAGAGAATTGGGTAGGATAGAGTCAGATATAGAAAATTAGAGAGATAAAGGAAGGGAGAGTGAAGCAAGGATAGGGAAGAAGAGTGAGAGAAAGGAAGGTCAGCTAGTTTGCCTGTGTGGCAAGCCAGAATTGAAGCAATAGGAAGTGGTGCTGCCATCAGACCCCAAATATAACTGCTTCCCACTCCCATCCACTACAGGTGCAACATTCGCATTTCTAAAAATTCATTTTTAAAAGTTTTAATTAAACTACAATGAGTGGTAGGCAGGGTCAGGGCACACACACAATCATTATCATTTAGTTTTTACATTTTAAATTATGAAACAATTATGTCCTTTGGAGAGCAATATTACGCCACAAAGAAAGAATTCTGACCAGCTTCCCCACTTCGTTCAGCCATGTGCAAAAACGACCTTTAAAAACACTTAGCCATTTGACTTTTGATCTCAAGTCTTCTCCTGATGGCTTAATCTATTAAATCCAAACACATCTTGACATTATGAATTAGGGACGATGAGTGGCCAGGACACTATAATTAGGAGTCAGGGCTGAGAAGTCTGATAATGACAAGTGTCACAATGACTACAGCACAGTTTATTGAAAATGTTACTGAGTCTCAGTCATGCATGAGCAACAGAACCACCACTCGTGAATTAAGACTAAATTAGCAAAGAGAAAATTACAACCACTCTGATTTCTCTGTGTGCAGAGAACGACCTTCCTTATTCACACATATGCTTCTATCATGAATGGAGTGGAAGCCAGGTCACTGGGTGAGGGAGAAGGGGAGGAAACCCTCACCTGTTGTTAAGTAATAAGCTAAAGAGCTACGTGTGCATGAGGGCCTGGTGGGGTCTGGGCCATTCATTCTGATTGCCAACTTGGTGAGCTCTACAATCACCTAGGAGACAAAGCATTGAACATGTTGGTGAGGGAGTATCTGTATTGCTCTAATTAACTAGGGAAGGGCCGCCATGAATGTTTGCAGCACTGTTCCTTATGTTGGGGTTCTGGACTGAGCAAAACAGAGAAAGTGAGCTGAGCACCAGTGTTTATCTCTCAGCTTCTTCACTATGAGTGTGATGTAACTGTGGGCCAAAACAAAGCTTCCTCCTTCAGTTGCTTCTTGTTAGGTATGTCATAGAAATGAGGAGAAGTGCCTAATACAATGTTGGTCTTTATTTACAAAGTGACTAAAGTGCCAAGCAGAGTTCACAGCAGTACTCCTGAGAAGGTATTAAAATGAGCTTTTGTTTAGAAAAAAACTCAAAACAAATGTATATATGTGTTCTGCTCAGCCCTCAGGGCTCAAGTAACACTGGGTCATAGATGTGGTCAACTGACACAGTTTCCTGGGCTTGTGTCATATTTACATGTAGTACACATCCAATGAGAAAAAAAAACGGATATATGACTTATACATATTTGCCATGTGTTGACCTTCTAGTATAACACAATAGATACATAAAAACTCAATGACTAATTGCAACATGCTAAACGTTCAGCTATAGAACAGCAGAATGACATATCACTGACAAGCTATTTCCCAGTCAATAAAACGAGAGCCATGTATCCAGGTATGCATGATTGCAGTGAATTCTTATCATGAACTATTAAAGTTCTAAGGTATAAAAATTCTTATTTAGGTACCTGTACCAATTATCACGCTATCTGCTTACAAGTTAAGAAAAAGACACACACAGCAAAAAGTATAACACAGAACAAAGTCTCTCTGCTAATATTGCGATTTAATGGAGAGGGCAAGATGGGGGAATATTTTTCATTTCTTTATTATTTCATTAACGTGCTAATTATATTATAATTTATACCCACAATTATATTAATTTTATGCTGATACATATATTTATAATTAAAAGAAACATTCATTTAATATTACCTTTATACAATAAATATGAAATTTAAAATGTTTCTCACCTATGCTCACTAGTTTAAATGCCACATAAAAGTAACAGTAAAAATATGCTGAAATCAGCTTGTCAAGTATGATTGCTAATAATTAATTTCAACTTGACAGGATCAGAATAACTCAAGAGATAAACCCCTGGGAAAGTCTATATGGGAGTTTCCAGGATAGGTTACAAAAGGAAGGAAGACGCACTCTGTTTTCGTTACTTTTCTGTTACCATGATGAAACAACATGAACAAAGCATTTAATTTGGGACTCTTGGTTCCAGAGCATAGTAGAGCCCAGGGCCATCATGATAGACTGTATGGCAGTGACTGAGAGCTTATGCCTTATCCACAAGTACATGGAAGGGGGTTTGGAGGAGCACAAGCACCATCTCTATGGCATGGGCATCCAAAGCTCAAAGCTGACCTTCAATGACACACATTCTCTGAAAACAACCCACAGCTCCTCCATTATAGCACACCTCCCAATTCTTTCCCAACAAGTCCACCAACTATGTACTAAGCATTCAAACCTATGAGCCTATGAAGCCATTCACATTCAAATATCCAAACACCCTGAATGTGGGCAGCACGTTGCTATGGACTGGGTTGGTCATGAACTGAAAAAGTAAGAAGGAGTGAGCTGAGCACCAATACTCAACCCTCTCTGCTTCCTCACTGTAGACGTACGATGCCCAGCTGCCTCATGGTATAAGGAATCACTGTATATGGTGCCACTCTTTCCCATCGTGTGGGATCGCAGCCCTTGAACTGTGAGCCAAAAAGACCCTTCCGTCTTTAAAGAGCCTTAGTCAGAGGTTTTCTCACAGCAACTAAAATAGTTAACCTACACCGACAGATAATTGGTATTGAGAATAGACAAATAGATAATGGTCAGACCAGCATATAGTTAGACTAATGACAGAGACTTGGAAAACAGATGATAGGTAGATAAAGCTATGTGAGAAATAGACTATAGGTGACAGAAGCCATTACTGTCCAATATTAGGTTATTCAAATGGTCTGTGATCACTCATTACTGTTCAGAGCTATGTCACCTTCCTCTTTTAGCCAAATGTATTCGAGCATTGTATAATATGTTGCATAGGGGAAGAATCTGAATTTAGCAACAATTACTCATTATTTCTTCAGTAGATATTATGTCTTGGCTACTTCACATTCACCTTACATATATTCACTCAGCCACAACAACCTGAGCATCTGTAGTATTTAAACTTTTTAAAATATTTATTTATACATTTTATATGTGTGTACGTATGTTCCTGTATGTGTTTATGCGTGTCACATGCACACCTAGGCCAGAATGGGTTGGATATCTAGTAGGTAGAGTTGCTGCCCAGCATGGGTTCTAGGAGCAGAACTTTGGTCTTCTACATAAGCAATAAGTGCTCCTGAGAGATGAGCCATCTCTCAAGCCTATAAAACTGGCCTTGATAAATGAATATTAGCTAATCTGACAAAAAGAGGAAGAAGATGCAAATTAATAAAATTAGACATCAGCAGAGTTCCACTCTAACTTACTCCCACGATACCCATAAGATCATTGTAAGTTACTATGAACACAAACACTCTGAAGAGCTGGATATCCAAGAAGAACTAAAAGAATCTCTAGAAGCATATGGCCTACCAAAATTAAACCCTGAAGTCACAAACAGCTGAAACAGACCATTACAAGGACTGAGACTGAACCTGTTATTAAAAGCCTCTCCTGGAAGAAAAGCCCAAGAAGAGTCAGTCTCTACTAAATTTTATCAAACTTTTAAGGAAGATCTCATATTATTTTTTTTACCCTGCTTCATAAAATAGAGAGTGAAGGAACACTATTACATTCATCCTATAAAGCCAATGACATCTTGATACAAAAGCTAGTTAAAGCCACTATAAAGAGAAGGAAGGAAGGGGAGGGAGAGAGAACTACAGAACAATTTCTTTGAGAAACATAGATGCAAAACTTCTTAACAAAATACTTACAAACTGAATTCATGAACCCATCTAAAAGATTATACATTATGACTAAGACCAAAGTAGGCTTTTTCCCAGAAAGACAGGGTTGGTTTAACATACATAAATAAATATGCTAAAATTATATTACATACATATACATAATACACACACACATACACACACACACACACATAAACCATACACTATATAAACAAATTCAAGGACAGAAACCACATAATTATTGTAATTGATAATGACAAGGCATTTGAAAAGTTCAAAATGCCTTTGTGATAAAATTTCTGGAGACTACAAACAGATGGACATGATAACTAGTGTTATGCCAACAATACAAGCTGGAGTCATCTAAGAGGATGGAATCTCAATTGAGAAAATGCTTCCATGATGTGGGGCTGTAGATATTTTCTTAATTAGTGATTAATGTGGGAGGCCCAAACTCGTGATGGGTGGTACCATCCCTGAGCTATCTATCCTGGCTTCTGTAAGAAAGCAGGCTGAACAAGCCATGATGATCAAGTAAGTCAGTAGCTCCCTCCATGGCCTCTGCATCAGCTCCTGCCTCCAGCGCCTGCCCTGTATGAGTTCTTCCTCTCCTGACTTCTTCAATGATGAACAGTGATGTCAAAACATAGCCCAATAATCCCTTTTCTCCCCAAGTTGCTTTGATCATGGTGTTTCATTTCATTAAAGCCGACCTAGGACAATGGAACATACATCAAAATAAGAAAGAATATTTATAATAAATCTATAGCCAACATTACATTAAAATGAGAAAAAATGGGAACATTTCTTCTAAAATGAGGACTAGGACAAGGATGTGCACAATTTTAATTTCTAATTTGATATAGTGCTTGAAGTCTTAGTTATAGAAATTAGACAAGAGAAAAAAAAAAAACAAATGGGATAACAGTAAGAAAAGAGGCTATAAAGCTATCTCTATTTGCAGATGACATGGTATTTACTTACAAAAGACACCACTGACACTATTGAGTCTTCAAGAAAATTCTTGGATCTAATAAAGACATAGTAAAAATGAGGAATACAAAAATCAGTGATTTAAAAAAAATCCAGTAGCTTTCATTTATACCAATTGTCTACTCTCAAAGAAATAGAAAAAATGTTCCATTCAAGAGAACACCCACCCCTAAATTAAATATTTAGGAATATATCTAACTATAGAACCAAGAAACATCTACAATGATAATTTCAAGGTGTTGAGAGCAGATATTACAAAGAGACTAACAATGGAAAAATAGACTATATTCTTGGATAGACAGAATTAATATTGTGAAAAATGTCAATACTACCAAAATTAAACATGTATAATTAATGCTATACCTATCAAATTTCACATGTCCTATTTCACAGGTTTAGGGAAAAAAATACAAGAATTTACATTAAAACACAAAAGATTAGGGATAGCCAACACAATCAGGGTTAAGGACGCAGCTTGAGGTATGATGACACTTGAGCTCAAATTGTACCATAGAGCTATAGTGATGATGAAAGACTAATGTTGGCATAAGAATAGGATGAACAACGGAATAGAAGAGATAAACCAGAAATAAAAAGGCAAAGCTGTGTCCACTCAATTCTTAAAAAGAAAGGGAAAAACATAGTTTGGAAAAAAAATAAAAAAACAGTCTACCAAGAAATGGTGTTGACAAACCTAGGTTTCTGCCCGAAGAATGTGAAATTGGATTTATATCTTTCATCGTATACAAAAGACAGTTCAAAAATGGATAAAAGACCTTAATTTAAAACCTGAAACTTTCAGAATACACAAGGGATACCCTTCAAGATACTGTGATAGGCAATGACTTTTTAAATTGAACACCAACAGTCCAGACACCAACCCCAGCATCAACAGATGGGACTACATGAGAGCAAAGTGTTCCTGTAGAGCAAAGAAAATAACCAGCAGCATGGGCAGTCCATGGGAGAAAGTCTTTACCAGCTACACTGTAGACAAGGGGATAATATCTGGAAGTTCCGGAGAAGTTCAGAGCTGATACAGAAGGAAGGACCATCCAGAGACTGCCCCACCCAGGGATCCACCCCATAATCAGCCAACAAACCCATACACTATTGTATATGCCAGCAAGATTTTGCTGACAGGACCCTGATATAGCTGTCTCTTGTGAGGCTATGCCAGTGCCTGGGAAATACAGAAGCTCACAGTCATCTATTGGATGGAACACAGGCCCCCTAATGAAGGAGCTAGACAAAGTACCCAAGGATCTAAAGGGGTCTGCACCCCTATAGGAGGAACAACAATATTAACTAACCAGTACCCTCCAGAGCTTGTGTCTCTAGTTGCATATGTAGCAGAGGATGGCCTAGTTGGCCATCAATGGGATGAGAGGTCCTTGGTCTTGTGAAGATTATATGCTCCAGTACAGGGGTATGCCAGGGCCAGGAAGCAGGAGTGGGTGGGTTGGGGAGCAGGGTCGGGGGAGGGTATAGGGGACTTTCGGAGAGGAAACTAGGAAAGGAGATAGCATTTGAAATGTAAATGAAAAAATATCTAATAAAACAAATGAAAAATAAATAAATACCAAGGGAAGGAAGCCTCCATCCAACAAATGGATGAATGAATTTAACATAGCTTTCAAAATAAAAACAAACAAGCAAAAATAAAAAAAAAAGGAGAAACTAAGAAAACAAGCATTTTTCTTAGGTGACTTTTCTTAATGCCCAGAGTATACACTGTCTGGTGCTCTGAATAAAGTTGGCTACTGTGTGAGACTTTAGTCTACTTCATTTTTAGGTCTTGCTCTTTTAGGTTCATGCTGTCAACTAGAGCAGTAAACAAGTGGTGCCATGGTTTAGCTAGCGCTCTACAGTAAGCTAGGAGATGAGAGAGTGGGAACCCTCACAGAAGCAGGGGAACGAGCATAAGGGGCAGACGCCAGGGAATGCTTTGCCTGGTGCTGAGCTCGTGCGTCATTATTGTCCCAAAGGAAGAAGAAGCACAAATATTATCCCTAATCTTGAGAAAGGAACTCTAGGTGAAGAAGCATTGGCTAGATTCTGCAAGAATTTTGGAAAGGCACATAAACAAGGGGGAAGATCCCTGTTTGATTTTGAGTTATTAGGGCATTGATTTGAACTGTTATTAAAATACTCAAGGAAAAGAAGTATGATAAGAATCATGATAAAGAGATGGCTAATTTCTTGAATGAATATAAACTAGAAAATCAAACCTTAAAATTAGTAAAAGAGAAAAAAAAAAACCCTGAGATTTTCTCTATTTAGGAAAAATCAGAAATAAGACTGCTGCCACCCATGTTGGTGACGGTTCCCTCAGGTCCCTTTCTGAAGCATCCTTTAGATGTATATCGTCCATTGCCTGAAAGTGGCCCTGAAGCATGGGCTGGGGAATCTGATAATTAATTTACTTTCAAGTTCCCTCCAATTCCTGATGAGGTTTTAGCAGAGCCTATGAAAGAGCTAACTTTATACACTAGCCAATAATGTATTTAAAAGTCTAGAAGGAGAGGCAGCATTGGAAAGTCTTCACTTATTATCTCAATAGGCAAAGAAAAGAACTACAGCTCTTTGAATCCTGACTAAAAGGCATTTGTGTTTCAAGTGGATCCTTAATTGCCTTTAAACTTAGTTATTTCCCCCACTAAATTGTCTCCTATAGGCATTATAGCACAAGAGGATAAGCCTTTGGAATGGATTTATTTACACCATATGGTTCCTAAAATCATAGCTGCTTACCTTATTCTTCTTACTCAATTAGTAAATCAGGGGCAGGACCAATGTCAACAACTATATGCACTTGATCACTGCAATTATATTAACTTATTCTAACAGTCAAATTTTAAGAGCATTACAGAACTCTATTGATTTTCAAATTTCATTTGCAGATTACCAAAGAAGGATGAGAAATCATTATCCAGCTGGTAAGCTGTGGCATTTTCTCACAGAAATTGTCTGACCTTCTCCTATTTCACAGGCAGATATATTTTTATTGATGGTTCATCTAAGGGTATCAGAGAGATTTATGGTGCAGATAGTCATCAACCTATTAATACTTTTCCCTCTCAGCCAAACAGGTGGAACTGGCTGTTTTGATTTGTCTATTATGGTTAATTCATAAAACCCCTAAATATCTTTTCAGATTCTGCTTATGTTGTAGGATTATTTCCAGCAATAGAGCCATACTTGTGTACACTCTAACCTCCCTGGTTTTATTGCAGAAGGAAATAAGCAAGCCGATGCAGTAACTTGCCTATTTTTACTTCTCCAGAAGAAATTTGGGGAGGGGTATGCATCTGTCATTGCAGATGTATCCACCGAAACATTATGGAGTCCACTTCAGTTCCTCTGGATCCAAGCCATCTAGGACTAGTGCAGAGTGAGGAGACAGAGGAGATCACCAAACAGACAGCAAAGCTCTATTTGAAGGGCATAAGGAAATATCATCAGACGTCAAGTCTGTCTGCCTGGGGCCAAGTTAAGACCCTATGCACCAGGGAGCAGTTACTTTATTAGTGACTCTGTTTCTAACTGGACCTTGTAATAGACATGCTCATTCATTTGAAGAAGCGACTGTGTTTAATTTTCCTTGGGATTTAACTCACTTTCTATTTGCGTATGACATAATATTTGTATTTCTATTAGAAGGCAAATATGGGCTTATGTTTTACCAGATGCCAAAACTACTGATCATAAGAGTC
>CACVCL010021343.1:0-63549 GCA_902729485.2 Mus minutoides
CCCAAGAGCTGTAGGGGTCTGCGACCCTATAGATGGAACAACAATATGAACTAATCAGAACCCCCAGAGCTCATGTCTCTAGCTGCATATGTATTAGAAGATGGCCTAGTTGGCCATTATTCGGGAGGAAAGGCCCCTGGTCTAGCAATGTTTATATGCCCCAGTACAGGGGAATGCCAGGGCCAAATAGTGGGAGGGGTAGGGTAGGGGAGCAGGGTGGAGGGGGGGTATCGGGGACTTTTGGGATAACACTTGAAATGTAAATGAATAATTTCTCTAATTAAAAAAAAAAAACCTGAAAAATGAAAAAAAACATAAAATCATTAATACATATAACATATACAAATATTTTTTTCTGAATTTTAAAATTTACCAAGGTTATTGACAGGCATTTATTTTATCATGATATCTTTGTCTTGTTTTGCTCTGTAGAACAAAATTTTATTTCTAGAAAATAAACACATAAAGTTCTATTAATAAAGAAACAAAATTTTCTTTAATGAACTTATCCATGAAATTCTCTGATAGTGGAATACTTAATTCTGGGAGGCATTTAATTTCTAACCGGTGTCCTTACTCGTCACTCATGTGTTCTGTTTTCCTGCTGTGAAAAATAGTTTTCTATGTAAATTGCTTAATTTTGGCAACCAACTCTCATCTTTCTATTGAACTTGTTGTCATACCATTATTAGTCTTAGATCCTTTTATTTCTGTGGCATCAAATTTGTTCACTCTTGTAATAAATTTTAATTACAATCTTGTGACATCATTATCCCTTTCATTTTGACCTTCCAGGTGCTTCATTGTAACCTTTTTTTTCAGCTTCTACCATATTTTCCTTTTATCAAATTGATGTCTTTTTTCCTTTGATGATTATTGTTACATATATGTATTATATATGTATGCATATTCACAAATATATAATACAACCTAAAGAGTCTGTATATTTTTTGTTTATTTGTTTTGGATTGTTTTTCTGTACATAGTCTCAGGATTTTGTAACTATTTAGGGAGATCATCTTTGGGAGTAACTTTCTGCTCTCTGAAATCTTTTGTTGCTGTAACATCAGTTTAATATTTTTTATCACTTTATTTATATAACTGACATTTTTTTCCAACACTCCATCTTTGTGTTTTTTCTCTAGTATTTACTTTATATCTTACTATTTTAGAGCTTAATATGTGTTTTTGCTTTTTTTACTTGATATAAAAGCTTTTGGTCAATATACATATATATTATATATTATATGAAATATATAATTTGAAGATTATTAGTACAGATGTTTATTATGATTAACTATCCTTTCGTGATGAACATGCTGAATCCAATAATAGTGATATGGTACCTTTTGAACTTGAACTATTTTCTAAATTGTCCTTATTTTCTTCTTTAACCTATTTTTTAAATTTAATTTATAATCGTTCACGATGTTTTCCCATTTTATTATTGGTTATCTGTTCACTTTGAAGTTGGAAAGCTTTGAGGTTATTTTATTTGTAATTTACTTGTTAAAATTTATTATGTTTCAGCAAGTGATATTCCAGGCTCATTTCACTCAGTATAATATGCTCCAGAATGGTCCATGCTACAAATGGAAGAAAGAAGGAATGCAGGTACTTTGCAGGCTAAAGAACTGATGAGTCTTATTAGTGGAGAATAATTGCTACACACTCCTCCTGATACTTTTGAGGTAAATTTTTCATATATTTCTGGTAGATTCTATTGATATATGATGCAAATACCTCTAACTGTTAAAATTGGTTTTATTTATGATTGATGACTAAGTATTAAAACATTTTTAATGTTTCTATTGTGGTACTTTTTTTTTAAATCTAGGAGTATATGTTTTTATATTGAGATGCTCTGATGATGGAAGCACAGATATAATTGTAATTGGTTCATTTTATTACTTTTTTATTTGGTAATGATCTTGGACTCCATGTTTTGTTTTGTTTTGTTTTGTTTTTTTAACCTAAGTTATGTACTGTCTTAGAGTAATTGTAAGAGATCAACAAACAGTACAGCTCAAACTTCAAGTTGCCACTCATTTCAGCTGCAGTAGGACTCATTCTTTGTAGATATTATGTCATGTAACCTTGAAAAGTCCTCATGCAACACCACTTTGTGCATTCTTGCTGCTTACTATGTTATCCTTTTACTTCTAACATTGTTTTTACAATGAACATAAATAAATAGTAAAAGTTTTCAAATCTTTGCATAGATATTGAAAATTTACAACACACATGAGGAGACACCTTGTATAGGTAACTAGGTCTAGCTGTTCAATTATGGAGTTTCAACATACTACCATCCTGTAGTTCTTGTACAAAATTGGTGCTATACCTTACCCTGTCATAGCCATCATGGACATTGTGAAAGAATACTCTTTCTAAGTGACCAACATGCCTTATTTTGTAGCACACTGCAGCCATGATTAAAGTGTACTTTAATTAATGATGCTTCTTGATCTGATTCCCAGTTACTCATTCCAAAATTCTATCTTACACTGCTGCAGAAGGTGACTCTGATGATATTACAGACATCAGGTTTCCTGAAACCTTGCAAGGACATTTATCTTATCTACTGGTAACAAACCTGTACTCAGTATCTTTTGTACTACAACCAGAAATATGTTAGGTGGTATATTCTTAAATTTGGTTTTACATTTTAATTTTTCTGCTCACTTTACTGTGATTCGAAATAATTTGTGGAAATTTTAGACTGTGACTTGATGAAAATCTCAAATATAGTACAGATATGCTTATGTAGTCAATAGATGCCTGAATAGTATATATACTTGAAAGAATATTTTTCCTCTCTTAATATCTTGACAAAAGAGTTACCTGCCATTTTTGTGATTAAATAAATTATGCAAGTGAGGATTAAATATAGTTAATATTCACTAGTTAATGTCACTAAGGAATATTTTCTTCAAGCACTGTGCATTTCATGCTGTTAGAATTTTTAGGTTTCCAAAATAAAACATTCAGTATCTCTTACATTTTCAGGAAGAAAAAAGTAAATATGGCTATCTCACCACTTGAAATCCCTTTGTTATCACATTTCTGTCTGTTTCATAGCTCTTTTGTTTCAGATGTTCTTAGAGTGATTTCCTTTCTAATTAATTAATGTTTAATATCTTTGGTTACTGACATGAGAATATATTAAAACTTGTTACTTTAGTTTATTAAGCTGATAGCAGCTTGCCTTTAATTTTATGCACTTAGGCCTTTATACTATTGCAACCCCATATTGATTATATGTGTTAGAATTCACCGTTTTTATATTGTACATTGCTCACGGAATTTAATATTATGTTGATCACTATTGGAGAAACATGTTATACATAAACATCAGCCATCTTTGATTTGAACTCTAATAAATAGAAGGTGTCATGCATTGCAACATGTTTAGGTTTTTGTATAAATGATTTTATGCTCCAGAAGTCAGCTGGCCAAAATAAATATTCCAGGGTTACAGTGGATATGTATGTAAGTGCTTTTGACATATCCAAACACTTGGTTTTAAGAAACTGAAACTATCATAGGTAACATGAGTGATTTTTCAGGAAAACCTGAGGTTTCTGCAAGGAGAGAAAATTGTCTCATGATTGCAAGACTGAATGTGCCTAGGTTTTCAGGCAAATGACCTATTCTGAAAGTCTCAGATATTCCAAAAAACCTGAGGGAGATTATTACCTAAACTCTGCTTTGTTCCATGCTCATCTTTCTCCTTTCAAACCTTATGTTCATGTCTCTCACCTTCACTTTCACTTCCCACCATTTCCTATCATGTACATATGTGTGGACATATGAAAATAACCATATAACATAAATGCATTTCATATGTAGGTAGATAGATAGATAGATAGATAGATGATAGATGATAGATGATAGATAGATAGATAGATAGATAGATAGATAGATAGATAGATAGATAGACAGATAGATAGAGCCAATTTTAATAATAAATCCCACCCGTAAAATTTCTTTGGACATTCCTAAATGATACTTATTTTATTTGGAAGAAGAGCTGACAAAATATTAATCGACTTAGAGTTTATTAAGGCAAGAGGTTTATTAGACACATTTGAAAATTAATTGTAAGTACTTAATAACATACAGTAAAATTAGATAGACAGCCCCAACTATGTGAGTTAACAAATAAGCATATTTAAAAATTTTAGAAAAGCCAAAGAAACAAATGCTTGATTTTTCACACACACAAAAAGCTGTTTTTAGAAATCAAAGCATGTTAAGAGAAATGCCTTTTCTCTATCCATTACAGTAAGTTATTCTCTGTTCTTCTTCTTCCTTTTTTTTTTTTTCCAGGACACCTGTACTTGCCGATGATGGACAATTCCACTCTGGTGACTGAGTTCCTCCTGGAGGTTTTTGCTGAGTCTTGGGAGCTTAGAATCCTTCTCAGTGTGCTGTTCCTGCTGGTGTACCTGGGCAGCCTGTTAGGAAACCTTATCATCATCATTGTTACTACAGTTGACCAGACCCTGAACACACCCATGTACTTCTTCCTCAGAAATCTGTCCATTGTAGACATGTGTTATGTTTCTGTCACTGTCCCAAATGCTTGTTTCAATTCTCTCACTGACCAGAGGAACATTTCTGTGGCTGGGTGTGCAGCACAAATCTTTTTTGTCTTCTTTTGTGCATGCGTAGAAATGTTTTTTCTCACCATCATGGCCCAGGACCGTTATGTGGCCATCTGCAAGCCTCTCCTCTACCCTGTAATCATGAACCACCAATTCTGTGTTCAGATGACACTGGCTTCCCTACATAGCTCTGTTGTCATTGCAAGTGTGCACACTTTCAAAACTTTCCAACTGTCCTTCTGTCACTCTAATGTGGTCCCTCAGTTCTTCTGTGACATCCCCTCTTTGTTGAAGCTTTCATGTTCAGATACCTTTAACAACAAACTCTTAATGCTTATCTCTGCCATTATCATTGGTTGCAGCTGTTTTACATTCATTGCTGTATCATATGTTAGGATATTGTCAACTGTGTTGAAGGTTCCTATCAAAGGAGAGAGAGGGAAAGCCTTTTCTACTTGTGTCCCTCACATTGTTGTGGTGTCTGTGTTTCTGAGTTCTTCTACCTATGTGTATCTAAGACCTCCAGTAGCAACATTAGAAGTAGTTAAGGAGATGACTCTTTCTGTGTTTTATACGATTGTCCCACCATTCTTAAATCCTATCATCTATAGTCTTAGAAACAGACAGATAAAGGAGGCTGTGAAGAAAGTAATATTAAGAATTTCTTTCATATTTGAATATAAAAGAAATGAGTATATATCAGAGTTTTCTAAAATAAGAAAAGTGACAAAATAAAAAGAAATATTTATGCACAGACACACAGGCACAGGCACACGCGCGCGCACACACACACACACACACACACACACACACACACACTACAACCACTACTACAACCACTACTATAACCATCAACCCTACAAAGCATTTTTCCTTTTTATTGGAGACATATTTTTCAGATAATGTATCCTGATTATATTCCCTTCCTTCTATTCTTCCTAGTTCCTCTAGGATAAAACAAGACAGCACCAAACAAGCAAAGAAACTGAAAATAGCACAAGATAAGGCACACACAGACAGACACACACACACACACACACATATGATTAAACATTAAGTTTTTTTTTTTCTTTTGACCATCTAATGATTGGCATAAATTATTCCTTTAAGCATAAATTGTTTATTCAGTCATACAACCTTGGAGGAAACTAAACTTATGCTTGAAAGTGATTATCAATTAGAGATTGTTTCTAAATTAGAGATAAATGCATGTGCCCACTTCTCACTTCTGCTCTAGTATCTTTTATGTCGAGAACTATATAGACCCATGCATGGTAACTCATCTCTGTCAATTCATATGTGTATAGATCATGTTGATATAGAGGAGGCCATCTTCATTGTACCTTCCATCATCTCTGGCTCTTCTCACACTAATTCTTCTTCCTCTTGCACAGGATTTTCTGATCCCAGAGGAAAGGTTTTGATGAAGATGTGCCATTTAAGCTGATAGCTCCTGGTCTATCACTTTTTCATAATATCTGGTTGTAGGTTTCTGTATTTGCTCCCATATGCTCCAGGAAGAAATTTCTGATGATGGCTGAGCAAGTCACAGATCTAGGAGTATAGAAGATTAACATAAAGTTATTTTATTATTATGTTTTTAAATTTAATTTAATTTAAATTTTTTATAACAGTAATATTCAGTTTTTTCATAGTTCCTGAAGCTACCTAGTTTCAGGTTCTTGGTTAGCCAGGAAATGGTGAGTATGGACTCCATCTCACGGAGATGGCCTTATGTCAAATCAGACATTGGTTGGTTACTCTCATGAAGTTGTTGTTGCCATAACCCTAGCAAATATTCCAACTGGTACACCATTTTATATCAAAGTATTTGTGGCTAGATTGGTGTTTTCATTTCTGCTTTGCTGTTGTTCAAGGTACTTTTCGGTAACAAATGCACTGCAATGTAGGAGTTACAGTACTTTGTAAGCACCAGCTTAACATTTCCATGTTCAGTGCGATGTACTGTATGTTTTTCTTCAGCAATGAGACATTACTGTCAGTTTTTGGAAATAAAAATATTGTCTTAGCAATGGTCTTCATGGTTTTAGGGGTTTTCATAGGACTCCTTTGGCCAAAGATTCACCTTGTCATAACCCAATCCTGATCCTGGGAGCATGATTTGATGACAATAGGTGACCAAGTGGGACTTTGTCTCCCCCATTATTTGGTGACTTTATTTAGATATTCTCTTTGTGTTTATATGTTTTAAGAATATTCGACTGATCTCTTAAGTGCCTGCAGCTGAGAATTGCCCATCATGTTGGACTACATAGCCTGGAATTGGGAGTCAAATAAAAACTTTTGCTCTTGGAAAAAAAAAAAAAAAAAAAAAAAGAATATTCGACTGAACTAGATTTCGGTAATAATCTTCCAAAGGCCCTTATTTTTAGATGTGTCTACCCATAATGCCTACATGCTGCCCGCTTTTGTCCATCTCCACATTTAATTTTCTCATTCCAGTTCCCCAACGCACCCTTAAATGTTTGTTCAATTTCATTTTTTTTATATTCTCTCTCTGTCTATACCTATTTCCTGGACCTAACTCATATGGTTCTATAGATTGTACACTGGATATTGCTGACTAATTTAAGCTAACATTCACATATAAGTGAATTTATACCAGATTAATCTTTCTGAATCTGGACTACTCCACTCAGGAGAATTTTTTTTCTAGTTCCATTCATTTACTGATATTTCATTATTTCATTTTTAAAAATTATTTCTCAATTCTTCTTTCACATAATATATTTCAACTGCATCTTTCCCTTTTCCTTAATTCCCACAATATACCTTCTCCCCTAGATCAACTGCTACTTCATTTCTCTTCCGAAAAGAACAGGTCTCTCAGTGATATTAATTGAATGTACTATAAAGTGATGCAGTAAAACTATGCATATAATCTCATATGGTGGCTGGACGAGGCAACATAAAGGAGGAAAAAGATACCACAAGCAGGCGAAACAGTCATTGACATGCCCATTCCCACTGTTAGGAATCATGTTTAACAATTGACTAATATTCTGTTGTGTAAATGTGCCATATTTTCTTTTTTCTTATGTTAACATTCTACAGTTTCATGAATTTATGAAAGCTTTGAAATTATAAAACAAGAAAAAAAAAAAAAAAAGAAACAATTTTCCAGTACCTCTTCACAAATAAGTCACCATTGGCTTTTACTTAATTAGTTTAAAAAAAAGAGCTACAAATACTAGTGAATTAATTTACATAATTTTAATAGTGCTTTGGATATGCTATAAAATGCAAGATTATAGGTGAAAAATCAATAAAATATATCAAAACCACAAGGGTAAAATGCTGTGCTATGTACTATTTATGTATAAAATATGTAGGAAAAAATTCTTGAGGAGAAATTTTTTGAATTTTTCATCCATTGATTTGTTTATCAGTCTGCTCAGTTATTAACTAACAAAAAACTATGTCCTTAGATTTTATGATCTCATGTTCAAAAATAGCAATTAATCATTGCCTAAGGGCTTACCTTATCTTACAATGTTTTGAGAAACTATCTGAGCTCATGTATCCAGTATGAATAATATTCACAAAATTATAAAATGCACATAGTAGAAATCACAGATTTTATTAAATCACTTTCATTATAATTCCAGAAGTGAAAATACTAAATATTCAGTTACTGCTTTGAGTTAAAATAACATCTATGGAGTAGTTTTATTTCATTACTCCAACTTATGAATTTTTTTAAAGACTTGTTTTACATTTATTATATGTGTATTGATGTTTTGCCTGTATGTATAGTTATGTCCCATATACATTCAGTGCCTTCAGAGTATTCTGCTACTGGAAATACATGGAGACTGTTGATCCATTCTACCTGGACATTGAGATCTGAATCAGGTCTCCATCAAGAGCCGCAAGTGCTCTTAACTGATTAAGCATCCCTTTGGGTCCAGCATTTAAACTTTTTAACATTATATTTTCCTTTCATTAATAAAACAAAGGTTCATAATACCTTTTTAAATTCTCAGAAATTCTCAGTATCTCCTTTATGTTTCTATACAGTTTGGCCATTCTCTCTCTCGCTCTCTCTCTCTCTCTCTCTCTCTCTCTCTCTCTCTCTCTCTCTCTCTCTCTCTCTCTCTCTCGCTCTGTGTGTGTGTGTGTGTGTGTGAGGGGTTGGGGGCCATAGTGGTTCTGTAGGCTTTGATTTTTCAAAATGTATTTAATAAGGGTTCTTAAATGGTTTAACCTTCCTTCTAGCCTACCTTCCACCAGACATAGTGGAAACAAAAGGTTAATAGAGCAAAGAGGGATGTGAACTTGTTTAGAAATTGTTCTATTGGGCAATTCCAATACTTGTTGTCAAGATATCAGAAGTTTATTTCTCCTGAATCAATAGCAGTAGCTCAATCCACTTGCAAACAACATTGATGAATCAGCAACTGCAGTTCAATCCAGAAGAAACCATGGGGCTGACAATCAGTGTGTGGCCACAAAGGTGGTAAGAACATGACCAGAAGTTCTTCGGTGTCATATCTATGAAGTCATGATAAAGAATGACCAGAAAAGAGTACCAAGGCTAACCAATACCATAAAGCATTGTTCACTGTCTTTTGATTATACTTATACTCTTTGCAGACATCACATGCCCTTTTCTGAGCCCCCCCCCCAGAAGAACACCATGTGTCTGTTCTCAGCAAAACATCCTCCTACATGCCTGCTTCAGCAAACCATCCTCTCATAAGACAATTCCTGAAAAAAAAAAAAAATCACATGACAAAATTCAGTCTCCAAAGCAACCCAGAAATTTCTACTTCATATTCTATATTCTGTTTAAAAATTTTCTTTTCTCTAACATTATAAATCTATACACAATAGAAACAATTATAAGAGCCACAGAACTAATACTTTACATCATACTTTAAACAGTGTATGTACACGATAGTCAAACCATAAGCTAACAAAACAACCTTAAATATCTATCAAATATACAGTAATTAGGCATAACTATTCATTAGGCATACCTAGGTGGACATTTGCACATCCATCAAAAGTAGACTCGATTTTAATTTCTCTGGTAACTAATTATGTTAGACATATTTTTAAATATTTCTCAGCCACTTGGTTTCCTCTTTTGAGAATTCTTTTAGAACTTTATACATTTCTTAAGTGCATTCTTTGTCTTCTTGATATGTAGTTTCTTGAGTTTTTAAAATATTTTGAATATTAGCCCTCTCCTGGATATGGGTTTGTGAGAAATCTTTTTCCATTCTATAGGCTTCCAGTTTGTTTGAATGAATGATGATGTAGTATAAAGTCCAACCAACTCTGTTTTTGAAGAATCTCCTTTTTTTTTTTTTTTTTTTTTTCAAGAGCAAGGGCTAAACTCCAGTAAGGGAGGGGGGGGGATCACAAAGTCCACTTGAGAAAACATCCTGTGGCAACCCACATGCCTTAAGGCTACAATATCAGGATCAAGGAACATAGAGATAACCTAAGACATCCTTCAGAGAATAGATAACCTGACCATCCTATTTGTTCAGGTTGATATGTAGTTTCTGGGGTTTTTAAAAATATTTTGAAGATTTGCCCTCTCCTGGATATGGAGTTGTGAGAAATCTTTTTTTGTTTGTCATTTGGTTCTGCCCTCTGTTCGAATCCTGCAGATTATACCAGAAATAAAGTGTTTACAATATTAACATGATGACCTTCACCTGTATGGAAATTACCCAAGTTTGCTGTAACCACAATAAAAACCCTGAACCCCTAGACTTAGTAGCCTCACTCTGACCCACTGCTAAGGGGATGGAGAGACACCTTCCTCTAGAACTCATAATAAAAAAGGCTTATGTGTTTTTTATAGGTATTGGCTCCTCGGCAGTCTTTGGGTATCTAAAACTTGGATATCACAGTATAAGCTTCTTAGTTTCATGAGGTACAATGTATTAATTGTTGATCTTAGATCATGTTCTAATGGTGTTCTGTTAAGAAAGTCTTTCCTTTTCTGTGAAGAGGCCTTGATGCAACATCTAGGATTATTGTCAAGTATATTTACACTGGGCTAGGAGAACAAGGAAGTAGGCTCAGATAAGAATATTTACATTTGGGCTAATGCAAGACTCAAGGTAAATACAGAGGAATGTATGGTATTCCTTTAATCTTGCTCATCCTCATAAGTCCCTAGACACTTTGACTAAGGGACCTTGTTTATTGCCTTGTTTGATTACATTGTCTTTGATCTAAGTACCGATCTGATCTTATTCTTTGAAAATACCTAGAATGATATAAAAGCAGACTGGGAAAAAAAAAAAAAAAAAAAAAAAAAAAAAAAAAAAAAAAAAAAAAAAAAAAAAAAAAAAAAAAAAAAAAAAAAAAAAAAAAAAAAAAAAAAAAAAAAAAACTCTTCAGCACTGGTTGGAGTCATGTTAAAATGTTGTCTAATTGTCTTGTCTTTTCTTTCTTTAATCCTCACTCCCTCCATTGAAACTCTGTTGACTGACTGAGCTGGCTTGGTCACTTTGCCATTGAATTCAAGGTCAATGCCAACATTCTTTCAGGATCCAATATATAATTGTTTATGTTTAAGTCTTTCAAACATTTGTAGTTGAGTAGTGTTCAAGGAGATGTGGATCTATTTATATTTCTCTTCTATATGTAGCTATCCAGATAGTTCTGTAACTAGCACCATTTGTAGAAGATGTCTTCTCTCCCCTGCATATTTCTGGCTTCTTTATCAAAAACCAGGTGTTAGTAGGTGTATGGATTTATACCTGGATTTTCAATCTGATTTTATTGATTAATGTGTTTGTTTAATGCCAGTAGCATGCTTTTATTTTTCTATACTTTTATATACATTTTGAGGTCATCGATGGTGATATTTTTAGCATCTCTTTTATTATTCATGGTTATTTTAGCTATCCTGTATGATTTTGTGTTGTTTTGTATGTGTCTTTCCATATTAAGCTGAAAATTGTTCTTTCAAGTTCTGTGGAGACTTGTATTGACATTTTGATGGGAATTGTTTTGAGTTTGTAGATTGCTTTTGGTAGGATGGTCATTTTTACTATATTAATCCTATCAATCAATGAGCATAGAAGAGCTTGCCATCTTCTGATATCTTCATTTTATTTTATTAATGTATTAAACACATTTGTCTTATTCAGTAGTTTCTTGCTAGGAAGAAACACCAAAACCACAGGAAATCTTATTGAAAAGATGAAAGCATTTAATTGGTGATTGCTTACGGTTTCAGAAATTCAGTCTATTATTATTATTATTATTATTATTATTATTATTATTATTATCATTATTATTGTGAGAACATGACAGCATGAAGGCGTACATGATTTTGCAAATTTTGGATTTTTTCTCGGCCTTTACTTAATTTGAATGAAGGTTTGCCATTCTATCAATTAAAAAAAACAAACAACAACAACAACAACAACAACAACAACAACAACAACAATAAAAGTTTCCCTGATTCTTAGTACTTTTTCTTTTGTTTTTACTTTTTTTTTCTGATTTTAGCCCCAGGTTTGATTATTTTTGTCCATATACTCATTTTGTGAGTTATTGTTTCTTTTTATGCTAAAGCTTTTAGGTGTGCTGTCAAGTTATTAGTATTAGATTTTTCTAGTTTTCTTGTTTGTTTCTCTGTTATGCTTTGGGTTTTGTTTTTGAGTCTCTTATAAGCACCATACATTAAAAATTACTTAAAAACAAACAAACAAAATAATATAAAGTGTGCTTGTGTTAGCCAACTACACCTGGGTCATGAGCCTGTCCAGGAGTGTGATTGGTATACCTAGGGACAGTTTATTAAAGAAAACTCATTTTGCCTTTCCAGAAGATATCAATTGCTAACACCTCCTTGGTTAGAGTTGGGACTTTGAATCTACTTCCCCCATTCTGTTTTGTTTTTTCCTGAGATTTTGTTGTTGTTTTTGTTGTTTATTTTTGTTATTCATTTATTTATCCTTAAACCCACACAGGTTTTCTGCATCCTAACAGTCTAATTGTTAATTTTTTGCTTTAACTTTTGGCTTCTATTTTTATTTTTTGAGAGGGAGAGCATGCATGAAGTTGGATCTGTAGCATTTTGAGGAGGATCTGGGAGGAGAGTGATTTCCAATACAGTGACTACTCCTAAAAGCTTCTATGCATATGAAAAATTATTTTTACTTTTCAGATGAAAATGATTCAAAATATCAACTCTAATATAACTACTTATATCTTCTGAGTTCTCCTAGTACAACTCACTGTGTGATTTCGTTGTTTCTTCAAACTTCATTAAGTAAATGTGACATTTACTCAAGTGAGTGTAATGTCATAAGGAAATTCGATGAACTACAGGAATAATGGAAAAGGGAAAAGAAAAGGTGAAAACCGTAAATATAAAAATATGGTTTTAATGAATACATATATACTTAAGTTATGTAATGATAAAGCCATATGTGGTGAATTTTATTAATTTAAAAAAAAAAATACTGACAATGCACATAAAATTGAAGACTATGCCATGCCACACCTCTACATGCAAAGCCAGGGACCTGTAGCCATCAGGGACCACCAAGTGAGAGTCTTAACAATACCTACCAATTCCTCTGAGAAAACACAGCAGCATCCAGTTCGGTCTTGTCTCCTCTGTACTCTATTTCCAGGTCCACAGACATTCCTGAATCCCTAGAAGCCTGCTGTCACCAGGGATGATCAGATGAGCTTCCCATGACCCCAGCAAGCCTAACAGCTGTGAGGTCTGATCTCCATCTTTGCATCTACTCTACTTGCACTCTGAGGTCAGTCATCAACAAAAACAGGTTTCCCTGTATCACTGGATGTCTGCTCCCATGCCAGATAAACAGATGACTGAAGCCATCAGAGAATTCCAGCTCTGCCTACATTACTGTAACCCTGCTATCACCTAGGACAACTAGCCCTTCATGCAATCCCAGACCCCTGCTACCATCAGGGACTACCAGCTTTACCTGAATCCCCACAGGCCTCTTGCCACCCAGAACAACTGCTCTACCTGAAATAAAACAGCTTGCATTCATCTGAGACAACCAGCAGTACCTATATTCCAAAGGCCTGTTTTCATCCAGGACTCCCAGGTTTGCCAACACCAGGGACAACAAGATAGGTAAAGATCAATATAAGAACACAATCAACTGGAAATAGTTTACATGACCCTTAATCAAAGAATGAATAACAAAAATATGGTTCATTTATACAATAGAATATTACTCAGCTATTGAAAATGAGGACATCGTGAAAATTTCAGGCAAATGGATAGAATTAGAATATATCATCCTGAGTGACATAACTCAGACCTAAAAGA
Organism: Mus minutoides; assembly: GCA_902729485.2. NCBI lineage: Eukaryota > Metazoa > Chordata > Mammalia > Rodentia > Muridae > Mus > Mus minutoides. The sequence goes on from CACVCL010021343.1 coordinate 13,927, forward strand.
CATGCATGATATGTACTCACTTATAAAGAGATGTTAGACACAAAGGGCAGGATTCCCACTTTACAATTCACCTAATAAAAGCAGAGAAATAACAAGGAGGATGTTTAAATCTCCCTCAAAAAGGAAATACAATAATCATCAGAGGTGGATGGAGGGAGGCAACTGGGTAGGAATACAGAAGTAGAGATGGAGAAGGGTGTGTTATCAGGTGTAAGAAGAGCCAGAGGGAAGGGCAAGAGAGTGGATGGAAAACAATATTCCAGAGGTGTGGTGTGGTGTGTTGGGGTCATATATTTCTAGAAATTGGCAGTGGCCTGGAATGGAAGAAACTCCAGGAATTTTATGAAAGTGACTCTACCTGAGACTCCTAACAGTAGAAGATAAGTAGCCTGAAGTGGCTACCTATGGCAGCCAGCAGGACTCCCCCTGGAGGGATAAGGGGACCAATCCACCCACAAAACCTTTGACCTAAAATCTGCCCTACTTACAAGACATGCAGTGACAAAGAAGAAGCAAAGAATGAGGCGATGGGCAAAAAATGACTGGCCAAACTTGAAATCCATCCCATGGCCAAGAACCAGTTTCAGAAATGATTAATGATACTATGTTATGCTTGTTAGGCATGAGCCTACCATAACTGTCCTCTGAGAGATTCCACCCTGAAGCTGACTGAAACAGATGCAGAGACCTAGAGCCAAAAATAGATGGAGCTTGAGTTTTGTGAAAGAGTTAGGGGAAGGATTGAAGGATCCTGAGGGAATAGGAACTCTACAAGAAGGTAAGTGTTACATGGAAGCAGTTACAGAGACAAAGTATAAAGCAGAGTCTGAAAGAATGATGATCCAGAGACTGCCCCATCTGGGGATCCATCCCATAATCAACCACCAAAACCAGACACTATTGTGGATTCCAAGAAGAGCTTGCTGACAAGAGCCTGATATAGCTGTCTCTTGAGATGATCTGCCAGTACCTGATAAATACAGAAGTGGATACTCATAGCCATCCATTGAACAGATCACAGGGTACCCAGAGAAGTAGCTAGAGAAAATATCCAAGGAACTGAGGTGTCTACAGCCCCATAGGAGGAACAAAAATATGAACTAAACAGTATCTCCAAAACTCCCAGGGACTAAACCACCAACCAAAGAAAACATATGGTAGGACTCATGGCTCTAGTTGCATATGTAGCAGAGGATGGCCTAGTTGGTCATCAATAGGAGAAGAGGCCCTGGGTACTGTGAAGGTTATATGCCCCAGTAGAGGGGACTGCTGGAGTCAGAAAGAGGGAGTGGGTGGGTTGGTGAGCAGGCGGAGGGGGAAAAGGATAGGGGGTTTTCGGAGGGGAAACTAGGATAGGGGATAACATTTGAAACATCAATAAAGAAAATATCTATTAAAAAAGAAATGTAAATAAAGATAATATCTAATTAAAAAAATTAAAAGATTGCTCAAATTATAAACACATGAAAACCCACATACACCCACTGCAAAAAAAAAAAAAAAAAAAAATGGGAAAGCTTTATTTGGGAGACACCCAAGAGAATTTGCAACAAAAAATTATCAGAGACATGCATATGTGTTGATAGTCTAAAGAGAGATCTATATATGCAGTCCTGCTTCAGAAAATAAATGATTTAAGAAGAAATTAGGAAATTATTAAACTCAAGTGAAGCAATATTACAGAGTATAGGTAAATATGACAAATCATTTATCACTAAAATTACACAAAGGAAACACTGAGAAAAGGCTTATTTAACAATGGAGTAAATAATGGAAGGAGGTGCAGAGACAAAGTTTGGATCTAAAATGAAAGGATGGACCATCCAGAGGATGGACCATCCAGAGAATGGCCCACCCAGGTGGTCCATCACATAATCAGCCACCAAGTGCAGACACTACTGCACACACCAGCAGGGTATTGCTGAAAGGACCCTGATATAGCTGTCTCCTGTGAGGCTTTGATAGTCCCTGACAAATCAGATGTGGATGCTCACAATCATCTATAGGGCAGAGCACAGGGTCCCCAATGTAGGAGCTAGAGAGAGTACCCAAGAGCTGTAGGAGTCTGCAACCCTATAGATGGAACAACAATATGAACTAATCAGAACCCCGAGAGCTCATGTCTCTAGCTGCATATGTATTAGAAGATGGCCTAGTTGGCCATTATTGGGGAAGAAAGGCCCTTGGTCTAGCAATGTTTATATACCCCAGTACAGGGGAATGCCAGGGCCAAGTAATAGGAGTGGGTGGGTAGGGGAGCAGGGTGGGGAGAGGGTATAGGGGACTTATGAGATAACACTTGAAATGTAAATGAAGAAATTCTCTAATAATAAATAAATAATAAAAAATGGGATAAAAATAAAAAATAATAAAATAAAATACATGGAAGACAAGAAAAACAAACAAACAAACAACAACAACAAAAAACCCCAATGGAGTAAATAAGCAGGGAATACTCCAGAAGTGAACCTGGCATCTTTCTAAGGATAGAGAAGTGATACTCACACAGGCAAAAGAAGCATCATGTGTGAAAAATGAAGGACCTTTCCCACAATAAACTGCTAACTAATATGTTTTCATATTTTCTCACTATGTTCCTTCATTACAGATATAATGAACACTTATTTAGTATTATGCTGAAGAGGTAGATACTTCAGCATTATTAATGATGGATGAGTTTAATTCTGGCGTCAAAATTGACTACCAAGGATAATTTTCTTGTGTGTGTGTGTGTGTGTGTGTGTGTGTGTGTGTGTGTGTGTTTGTGTGGTTTTCTTTTTTTTTTCTTCCAATTTTTTATTAGATATTTTCTTAATTTACATTTCAAATGCTATTCCGAAAGTCCCCTTCACCCTCCCCCCTCCCTGCTCCCCTGTCCACCCACTCCCACTTCTTGGCCCTGGCATTCCACTGTATTGGAACATATAAAGATTGCAGTACCAAGGGGCCTCTCTTCCCAATGATGGCTGACTAGGCCATCTTCTGCTACATATGGAGCTAGACACACGAGTTCTGGGGGTTCTGGTTAGTTCATATTGTTGATCCTCTTCTAGGGTTGCAGACCCCTTGAGCTCCTGGGGTTCTATCTTTAGCTTCTCCATTGTGGGCCCTGTGTTCCATCTTATAGATGATTATGAGCATCCACTTCTGTATGAGACAGCTCTATCAGGGTCCCTTAAGTAGGCACTAGCTGTCTTATGCCATAGTGTCTGAGTTTAATTACTGATTATGGGATGGATCCCCCCTGGTGGGGTAGTCTCTGTATGGTCCATCTTTCCATCTTAGCTCTAAACTTTGTCTCTGTAACTCCTTTCATGGGTATTTTGTTTCCTATTCACAGGAGGAATGAAGTATCCACGAGCTGGTCTTCCTTCTTGATTTTCTTGTGTTTTGAAAATTGTATCTTGGATATTCTAAGTTTCTGGGCTAATATCCATTTATCAGTGAGTGCATATCCAATGACTTCTTTTGTGATTGGGTTACCTCACTAAGGATTATATCCTCCAGATACATCCATTTGCCCAAGAATTTCATAAATTCATTTTTTAATAGCAGAATAGTACTCCATTGTGTAGATGTACCACATTTTCTGTATCCATTCCTCTGTTGAGGGACATGTCCCAAGGATACTTTTCAAGGACTTGAATTTTAGTTGATTTTGTTTCTTAAATGCCAAATGTTTTTATTTTCACCAAAACCCAACCTAAATCCACATAACTTCTTACCCCAAAGATCCCTGGCTGGGGGCAAATAACTTGATCAAAAGAAAAGACATAGAAAGATTCACTGCTGCCTGAATATTCTCATCTGACTTTAGGATTTGAGCACAAGGGGATTCAGAGTTGGGTCCAATATGTTCCCCTGTGACTATATCCCTGCTTCCAATTGTCTTGAATAAACTGAATAACCAAGTTAATAATTGTGCTGGCTGTTTTACGTCAACTTGACATAGCTTGTGTTATCTGAGAGGCGGGAACTTCAATTGAGATAATGCCTTCATAAGATCAGGCTATAGACCAGCCTGTAGGGAATTTTATTAATTAGTGGTTGATGGGGAAAGCCAAAACTGTTGTTAGTGGTGCCATCCCTGAGATGGAGATCCTGTGTTCTTTAAGAAAGCAGGCTGAGCAAGCCAAGCCAAGCAAGCCAGTAAGCAGCACTCCATTGCCTTACCTCAGCTTATACCTATAGGATCAAGCCCTAAATTTTTGGATAATGAGCAGTAACTTGGAAGTATAAGCCAAATAAACCCTTTCCTCTCCAAACAGCTTTCATCATGGTGCTTCACCAGAGCAGAAATAATTCTAGACAAAAATAAATCAGAAACAATAAAAAAATGTAAACACTAAAGATAATGCTTTCCCCTTATCCATGCCAGCATCTGCTGTCACCTGAATTTTTGACTTAGTCATTCTGACTGCTGTGAGGTGAAATATCAGGGTTGTTTTGATTTGCATTTCACTGATGATTAAGGATGTTGAACATTTTTTCAGGTGCTTCTCAGCCATTCGGTATTCCTCAATTGAGAATTCTTTGTTTAGCTCAGTGCCCCATTTTTTAATGGGGTTATTTGATTTTCTAATGTCCACCTTCTTGAGTTTTTTGTATATATTGGATATTAGTCCCCTATCTGATTTAGGATTGGAAAAGATCCTTTCTCAATCTGTTGGTGGCCTATTTGTCTTATTGACAGTATCTTTTGCCTTACAGAAGCTTTTCAACTTTATGAGATCCCATTTGTCAATTCTTGATTTTACAGCACAAGCCATTGCTGTTCTATTCAGGAATTTTTCCCCTGTGCCCATATCTTCGAGGCTTTCCCCCACTTTCTTCTATAAGTTTCAGTGTCTCTAGTTTCATGTGGAGTACCTTAAACCCTTTAGACTTGACCTTAGTACACAGAGATAAGAATGGGTCAATTCTCAGTCTTCTACATAACTACCAGTTGTGCCAGTACCATTTTTTGAAAATGCTATCTTTTTTCCACTGGATGGTTTAAGCTCCCTTGTGGAAGATCAGGTGACCACAAGTGTGTGAATTCATTTCTGGATCTTCAATCCTATTCTATTGATCTACCTGTCTGTTGCTGTACCAGTACCATGCAGTTTTTATTACAATTGCTCTGTAGTACAGCTTGAGGTCAGGCATAGTGATTCCTCCAGAGATACTTTTATTGTTGAGAAGAGTTTTTGCTATCCTAGGTATTTTGTTATTCCATATAAACTTGCAAATTTACCTTTCTAACTCTGTAAAGAATTGAGTTGGAATTTTGATGGTGATTACATTGAATCTGTAGATTGCTTTAGGCAATATAGCCATTTTTACTATATTGATCCTGCCAATCCAAGAGCATGGGACATCTTTCCATCTTCTGAGATCTTCAATTTCTTTCTTTAGAGATTTAAAGTTCTTATCATATAGATCTTTCACTTCATTAGTTCGAGTCAAACCAAGATATTTTATTTTGTTTGTGAATGTTGTGAAGGGTGTTGTTTCCCTAATTTCTTTCTCAGCCCATTTATCCTTTGTGTAGAGAAAGGCCATTATTGGTGGGACTGCAAGCTTGTACAGTCACTCTGGAAATCAGTCTGGCGGTTCCTCAGAAAATTTTACATAGTACTACCAGAGGATCCTGCACTACCTCTCCTGGGCATATATCCAGAAGATGTTCCAGCTGGTAATAAGGACACATGCTCCACTATGTTCATAGCAGCCTTATTTATAATAGCTAGAAGCTGGAAAGAACCCAGGTGTCCCTCAACAGAGGAATGGATACAGAAATTATGGTTCATTTACACAATTGAGTACTACTCAGCTATTAAAAACAATGAATTTATGAAATTCCTAGGCAAATGATAGATCTGGAGGGTATCATCCTGAGTGAGGTAACCCAATCACAAAAGAACTCGCATAACATGTACTCACTGATAAGTGGATATTAGCCCAGAAACCTAGATTACCAAAGATACAATTTGCTAAACACATGAAACTCAAAAAGAATGAAGATCAAAGTGTGGACACTTCACCCCTTCTTAGAATTAGGAACAAAGCACACAGTGAAGGAGTTATACAGATCAAGTGTGGAGCTGAATCAAAAGGATGGACCAACCAGTGACTGCTGCAGCCGGGGATCCATCCCATAATCAGCCACCAAATGCAGAGACTATTGCATATGCCAGCAATATATTGCTGAAAGGGTCCGGATATAGCTGTCTTGTGTGAGGCTATACCAGTGCCTGCCAAACACAGAAGTGGATGTTCACAGTCAGCTATTAGAGGTTAGATAGGGTTCCCAAGGGAGGAGCTAGAGAAAGTACCCAGGGAGCTGAAAGGGTCTCCAACCCTATAGGTGGAAGAACAATATGAACTAATGAGTACCCCCCAGAGCTTGTGTCTCTAGCTGTATATATAACAGAAGATGGCCTAGTTGGCCATCATTGGGAAGAGAGGCCCCTTGGTCATGCAAACTCTATATGCTCCAGTACAGGGGAACGCCAGGGCCAAGATGTGGGAGTGGGTGGGTAGGGGAGCAGGGTGGAGATGGGGGGGTTAGGGGACTTTCGGGATAACATTTGAAATGTAAATGAAGAAAATATCTAATAAAAATTGGGAAAAAAGATAATGCTTACAAACACTGAAATGTCCCATATCCCCAATGTAGTACAGGTAAGGTCGTCCCTTTTGATTTGGGGGATTTTTCTTCCTTATCCTAGGTCTTGGTCTTGCCTGGAGATGAATGCCCCTTCTCACTCCTGTCAGTTGCACATTTCCATTCATGTTCAAGGATATTTAACCATCTTGTTCTTCCACCCACCATTTTGTTCCCCATCCATCCTCCTTACCCATTCCCTCCTACCATTTGCCTCATGACTATTTTATTCCCTCTTCTAAGTGAGATCAAAACTTCCTTTCTTGGATATTCCTATTTGTTTACTTTCTTTGGTTCTGTGGAGTATAGCATGGCATCTGTATTTCCTGGCTAATATCTACTTCTCAGTGAGTACATAACCAGCATGTCATTTTGAATCTGGGTTACCTCTTTCAGGATGATATTATCAAGTTCTGTTCATTTGATAGCAAAACTCATGATGTCCTTGCTCTTAAAAGCTAAATAGTATTCCATTGTTTAGAGGTACCACATTTTCTTTATCCAATCTCCAGTTGAGGGACATATAGATTATTTTCTGTTCTTGGCTATTAGAAATAAAGCTATTATGAACAGAGTCGAGCAATTGTCTTTGTGAGTTCTTAGTGTGTATTTTGGCTATATGCCCAGGAGTGGTCTAACTAGGTCTTGAGGTAGAACTATTCCCAGTTTTCTGAGAATCCATCAAATTCATTTACAAAATGGTTGGACACATTTGCACTCCCTCCAACAATGAAGAAGTTGTTCCACATCCTTGCCAGCATGTGCTATCTCTTGAGTTTTTATCTTAGCCTTCTGATGGATATAAGGTAGAACCCCAGAGTTGTTTTGATTTGCATTTTTCTGATGAAGAAGGAGTTAAAACATTTATTTAATTACTTCTTAGCCATTCAAGATTCTTTTATTGACAAATCACTCTTTAGTTTTTACTCCATTTTAATTAAGTTATTTGTGTTGTTGGTGTCTAATAACTTGAGTTCTCTGTAAATTTTTGATATTAGACCTCTGACAGATGCATGAAAGTCAGATGGCCAACATATTTTTCCAATCCCTAGGCTTCCATTTTGACCTATTGACAATTTCCTATGCCTAAAAGAAAACTTGGAATTTCATGAGGTTCCATTTTTGAGTTTATTATTTTTGATCACTGGTATTCCGTTCAGGTAATTGTGTCTTGAACCATTTTGTTCAAAGGTATTTATCACTTTCTTTTCTATGGAATTTAGTTTATCTGCTTCTGTTTGTGCTGGGTTAGCCTAATAATGATAGCATTCTGATATTAATTTGGGCCCCCAAAACTGTTTGCTCTCATGATGAGTCTACACAAAGCACCTGTGACCCTACCATCACTTTACTTGCAATTGGTGAATAAAGATGTCAATAGCTAATAGCTAAGCAGAGGAGAGATAGGTGGAGTTTAGGTTTCTAAGGCTTGAGACCAGGAAGAAGAGGAGAAAGAGGAAGAGCTCCATGGAAAACGATTTTGTAGGAGGTACAGAGTGTGCTCCCAATGGGTTAGCAGTAAAAATAACATGGCCATGTGGTCTGGCCAATTAGAGCTGGGAGCAGGCTAGATGGAACATATTATACTGTTGGTTACTAGGTCAATTTTATTTTCCTATTTTATTTAAAAATAAATCTCTCCCTCTCTGTGTGTATAAGCCTCTGCATGTGTGTGTTTGTGAATGTTATTTTGAATACATAATAGAACACAGAACAAATATTATTAGAATATCTTATTCTCCAGCTCAGGAGTCAGTTAAACATGTACAAATATTCTACAAACAATAAAATATTCTTCATAAAAGATGATTTAGGACAAAAAGACCTTGGTATGAGGATCAATCAGTTGATTGTTTCAGGTTATAGGCTTTCAATCAAAATTCAAAGGAAGAGTGTGTAGGACAAAGGTATCGGGAGATGTCATTTCATAAATATAGCTCTAATGAAACATGATAATACATATCACTTGGATATTTTCAAAGACAGTATCTATGTACATAAGAAGAATATACGGTAGAGAGCTAAGATCTGTTAACTTTGCTAGGATATTCCAACTATATGCCTAAAGAAAAACATCTGGAAGAATAATGCCTAAAGAAAAACATCTTGAAAAATTAGGGTAATAAATTCCTGCTAAATTACATTGCTTTTAATACCACTCCCAATTTTGTCCAAATCTATAATGTCTTAAAATTATTTTAGGCAGTGCATTTTAACATTTACTACTGGAAATTTGAAATTTAAACCTTAGAACAATTCATATTCTTCATGTTCCTAAAAAGGTTAATCCTCAGGTATATGTAGGAAGGTTTTCTAGCAGGTGGTCATGAGGAGGGAAATATTTTCATATACTTTAAAATTTAATTTAGTAGTAGATCACCTGAAAGGACAAGAGAACATGTAACATGCTTTGGAGCCAGAAATTATAACATATGATTGCAACTTTAGGTTTGTGAGAAAACTTAACATTCAGAGATAAATTGTAATACTTTCTTATCAGGATATTCCAAATATAAGCAGTGAGGAAATGTCTCTAACTGATTTTTTTTTAAGTCACATGGCTGCTCCCTTGGTGTCCCAAGTGAGGGATCTTTCTGAATAGTATTATGAAGTATACATGTCTTTAGGGAGTTTTGTAATTATTGTTGCTTTCTACACATCATATCACTCAGCCAACTGTTAAGTAAACTGTGATATATCATGAAGAACATATTCATATTTCCCCAGAAACAGAATAATTATGTACATCCTTAATTATATGGTAAAAGTAATTGGACACATCATAATTTAAAAAAAATGTTGTTTTTTTTTTAAAATACAGAATTAGGAACTCTGAACAAGATACTTGCCATACATCTAATATTAATCACTTTTTTCCAGGCTGTATTAAATATTAGAAAAAAATCAATATGAGAAACCAAGGATTGATTCTAGCTCAAATTTACAGTAGAGTCCAAATAACCAAGCTTAGCTGCAGGATCATGAGCTGGATACAGTGTACATATAGTCAGAAAGCAGAAAATAACACTATCACAATCTAATGATACTCTGCTCAGCTTCTTTTATTCTACCCAGTTTGCCAAACCAGAAAATATAGTTACCCACAGCCATTGTACATCAAGGACAATCCTTTCAGGAAATGCCCCTAAAGATATACCAATACTAATATATATATTCTTAGTTGATCCTATAATTCATGAAACTAATAAAAACATTAGTCATCTAATAGAATTCTTTTTCCATGTGACCCCTAAATGTATCATTTTTAAGCATAATGTTATACAAATGTGTTTAGTACATCTGTAAATATCCCTAAAGTCTTAACACTTCTAACATCAGCATAGCTCAAAAGTCTGTGGTGTCTAGGAGAGATGAGTCAGTTGTTAAGAGCAGGTACTGAGCTTTCTGAGGACAGAGGTTTTGTTTCCAGCACTCACGTTAGGTTATCCAGAATTACCCATCATTTTGACCCCATGAACTGTTCTGGCTTTTGATATCATCCTCACTCATATGTACTCACCATCTCAAATACATACAATGACAGAATTTAAAATAAAAGAAATAGTTTTTAAGTTCATAATTCAATTTTCTCCTGAAATAAAAAGCAAGAGTGTGTTTGATCTTAAAAAATAAATGTACTTCAAATGTTCAGTGGCACACAGCAAATCATTCCATTCTAAAAACACAAGAAAGAATAAACAAGCAGGGCGGGGGTGGCACACTCCTTTAATCCCAGCACTTGGGAGGCAGAGGCAGGTGGATTTCTGAGTTTGAAGCTAGCATTGTCTACAAAGTGAGTTCCAGGACAGCCAGGGCTACACAGAGAAACCCTATCTCAAAAAACAAACAAACAAACAAAAGAATGAATAAACAAACAAACAAAATCAACAAAAACAAAAAAACAGATTAAGTCAAATTCAGGAGGGGAAGTTGCAAAAATATGTTTTTGTCTAGCATTTGGGATTTGAGATTTATTATAGAATAATCTGCATTACAATAGCATCAGCCCAGCATCCCACTCATCCTGTTTTGCAACATTTAGCTTAGGTGGCACAGTAACTATAAGTCTCTTGTTCAATGTATGAAGGTCAGATAGCTTCACAGGTCAGAGAGCCCCTTTCAAGCTCCTAGGATAGTCATAGAGTCTCCTCTCCCAGTATTTGTTTTTGTTATTGCTAATATGGTAATATGCGAAAGGTTCTTGTGTTTTTAAAAGTCTTTAGAATTTGTAAGGTTATTTAGACTCATTCCTTAGGCTTGTAAGCCTGTTGTCTCTCATGTATAAGCAATGTTGCTATTCAATAGAGAGTGCAGAAAAGGAACACACAAATTCCCAACTCCCCAGTGTCTCTCTGATAATAGTCTCAACCAGGGTGGCCAATCTGTGTCTTATAGAACTTGGCATATATGATCATTTTCCAGGTTTGTTTTTGCCTCAAGAATTTGATACTTATTCAAGAATTGAGCCTACTGCAGTCTAGGCAAGGTGGATTGCTTCTGGCCTATTTGTTCTAATTATTAGAATAGTTAGCACAGAGACCATATATGAATAAATCTTCATTGTTCAAGTGCTTCCTCCATCTCAAAAATTTAGTTGTTATTGTTTTTTCATTTTGTTTGTAAAATAACTAGTTAAGGAGTAATCAGGTAAAAAGATATTCATTCAGTCTTATCACAAATAGAAAATTATCAATCCTTTTAGAAAGTTATATTTCTCAAAAGAGAACGGCTTTATCATAGAATAGCAGAAACTGGTAATGTAATTTTATAGATTAGTGTGATATAATTTCTGATCTTTGATTATATCAGCCTTCATCTTTTATTTACTCAAGAGAATAAATGAGTAAAACCTCCTCAAAGCACTCTTGACATCAGTATTTCTCAGGCTGTAAATCACAGGATTAAGTGCTGGAGGCAACACAGTGTGTAGCACAGAAAACAGTTTGTCTGAAATTGATGGTACATCTGTGGGTGGCTTCAGATAGACAAAGCAAGCAGTAACAATGAAAACACTGAGAACAGTGAGGTGGGGGAGGCAGGTGGCAAATGCTTTGGACTGACCTTTAGTGGTAGGAATCTTCAGCACAGTGGAGATGATGTAAAAGTAAGAGATCACAACGCAGATGAAACAAGATATGCCCAGACAAGCACCCATTCCAAGACTTGTATAAATGACCACAAGAGTGTCAGAGCAGGAGATCCTTAACAATGAAGGAACATCACAGAAAAACTGTGGGATTACATTGGAGCCACAGAAAGGCATGGAAAATGTGCCAGCTGTGTATAAAGCTCCAAAGAGTATTCCAGTAGCCCAGGAAACACCCACCATCAGCACACAGTTACCATTACTCATGATGGCCTCATAGTGTAGGGGACAGCAGATGGCAACATAGCGGTCATATGACATTGCTGTTAGGACAAATAAGTCCCCAGATGCAAAAAAAGTCATTAAAAAGACTTGGAGGGCACAACCCAGAATAGAAATTGAGTTATTGTGAGTTATGCTATTGATAAAGAAATTTGGGATTGGAACAGAAATAAAGAAGATATCTAATAGGGACAAATTCTTTAGGAAAAAGTACATGGGTGTTTGGAGTTTCTGATCCAGAGTGATGAGAGTGATAATGAGGAGGTTACTAATTATAACTGCTAAGTACATTACCAGCAAGAACAGACCACATACAGTCTGTAGTTCAGGAGCAGCTGAGAATCCCATAAGGATGAACCCTGTTATTCTAGTATCATTCGGCATGCTAAAGTCTTCCACAGCCTGTCAGGTAGGCAAAATAAAATAAATTAACACACTGATGTACAGAAATTCTATGTGGAAATGGAGTCAGGACACTGCATATATGCTATGACAGTGTTAATGCAACTTTTAATGGATACATTAGCTGTGCTAATTTACCATTTATGACAATTGTAACACGTTTTACTATACATTTTTAGAAAAATTATGAGATATCCCATTCTTTTTTTTTTTTAACAGAATTGACTCTTTCCTTGAAATTGCAGTTGTTCAGTTGGCAACAAAGAGCAGAATAAAACCTTCAAGTCTCTCCCTGCACTATTTTATTTCCTTTGTCTTAATCTTTCTTCAGAGCACTGCTATGATTGTATGGTCACAGTTAAAATATAACAAGAATGTGCCTAAAGTTAATAAGTGTCTTGTACATATAATATTTTAAAGATTGCCAATTGCCATATTTTATCATTTCTTCTGGGCCCTTTGAGTAGAACCTGGATTCCTTTTGTTGGCTTCAATTTTGCTTGGACAAAATCTTCTTTCATGTATATTCCTCAGTGTTGAACCTTTGCACCTAAGCAGGAGTGATCATCTCCTATGGACCAATTTGGCTCTTTTTGACATTAATATCTAAAAGATTAAACAACTTTCAATAAAAAAGATAGTTCTACTTCCTAGCAGAAACAATTTTCTCTGGATCAAATGAGGATTTATTCATCCTTATTCATTCTAATCTTATTGATATTAATCATTGTTCTGAACAGAAATAACAACCTGGTGAGTTTGACCAGGCATAGGTCAGATCAAAGCTGTTATCTTTCTTTCCTAATGACTTATGACTTCTTCATCCTGCCTTCAAATTCATAGTTATTTTATATATTTGTATTTATCAAATTCCTTCTCTGACTTTTACAGTTGTTTTTGTTTGCTTTTTGTGATGATTAACCACTTGTAATTGGCTAGAACTCTCTAAAACCAGGCTTTTGTGCCATTAGATTTTCATAACAAAACAATTGAAATGTCCTTGCTTATGAAAATAAAGCTATGCATCACATTAAATTTATACTTAAAATAGGCATGTTATAATTGTAAACTCTCAGATATAGTTTTATTACATATTGTAACATATGAAAATAAATATCTGTCATCATGAACATTAGCAAGGTAACATAAACAGATTTGTTATTTAACAATCAAATCATCATAAATTTATAAAATCCTAAAATATTGAAGATATCAATGATTTTGATAAGAGATGAGAGTTGGAGCCTCCTTGGAAATGGGAAAGATCAACTTCTTCAGTGAACAGCATTTGTGTGTGTGTGTGTGTGTGTGTGTGTGTGTGTGTGTGTGTGTGTATGTAAAATATATTAAATCCGTTTCTCTTAGCCCCTGATTCCAGGATGACAACTCTGTGACTAATTATTATTAAATGCCTAGGCTATAAGATTTGTCTCATTCTCTGGCTCATAATTAACCCATTCAATTACTCTATGTCTACCATTTAGTTAGTTACAGCTCCCACAATCCATGTATTTTTCTTCCTTGGAATCTCCCTCAGTGTCTCCCCAAGTGTCTCCTTTGAATTTATCTCAAATCACAACATTTTATCTCCTTTTACATCTTTTTATTCCCTCACCAATTCTCAGAATACTTTGTCTTTTTGCCAGTATTCCATCTCCTTATAAGTGATTATCTCTTCATGTGTGCTCCTATACAGACAAGTACATACATGCATGTAATACCTTACAAACCCCAAAAAGCAACAGAAAGGAGGTACAATATTTGAAAGAGAGAAGACAGGTGTATGGGGAGGGGATACAATGATATAATAGAATGGAGAAGTATTTTCATTAAATCATATCCTCAACAAAATTTTTTTAAAGAAAAGAGGAAAAAAAGAAGTTGAGTTACTAGAACCTTGGCTTAGAAGTTGAAAACACTTTTTGCTCTTGGAGAAAATGTGAGTTCATTTTACAAAAGCTACATGGTGGCACACAAGAGTCTGTGACTCCAATTCCAAGGGATCTAACATCTATTTCTTTCTTTTATAGGCTCCAGGAAAATATGATGTACACAAACATAAATGCATAGAAAAGACAAATAAATGTGAAACGAAAAGAAATTAGGAAAGATTTTGAGTCACTCACCTACACACACTTATAGTATGTACAAGTCAGAATTTCCATTGGTTTTATTTATAAAGGAATCTTGAAAGACCATCACATCAAAGTACTTCTATACTTCTTCCTTTTGTGACTTCATATTTCTCTTTAACATATGATGTTATGATCACTTGTTAGTAAGATTCAACATATACTGATATCCTATGAACATTCAAGCTCTGTCTATAAGTACTGGTTTCTACATTTAAGTATAGATTTAATCTTTATTGAAAATGGATACAATGTTATATTAAATATATATGTGTGTGTATTATATTATATTATATATACGTATATATACACACAAACACACACACACATACACACATGTATATGCACATTAAAATTCTTTGTTTTGGAGCAAGTATTATAATATTTTGTCAACAGAAATTTGAAATATGTATTTTAAATTAATTCAGATTTCTCAAATACCTGGAACATGGATTTGTCATCAGACATGTATAGGAAGGACTTTCAATGGATCCTGTTAGGAAGGAAAAAATTTCATCAACATTAATATTCAAATTATTGAAGGATCACATAAAAGTTTGCACACTCTGCAATCATGACATTTAGTTACAGTTTTGGCCTCTGATAAGACTTAAAATTAGGTGCCAAACTTTAACCATTACTTAATATAGAATAAAGCAAATACAAATAAGAAAATCATTCACTGTCTTTTAAATTATGTTTAGATTTTCACTGAAACACTATATAATCCAAAGGTTTTTTTAAAAGACCTTTTTAAGGCCTTTGGCTACAACCTTAATATTCCCCAAAGGAAAATATCTAATAGCCTTCCTTATTATTGACTTTTCTCTTAAGATAATTAGTGTTATAATAATTGGCACTTTCGGTAGGAAGGACTGATCATTTCCCAGAAAATACATAGAAAAAAATCATGAATAAATTGGCTCACACTTTCCCCAGGATCAGATTAAACTAAATACATATTGTTTGGCTTATGTTTTGAACGTAGGTATTCATTATGGTGGGGAAGACGTTTTGTCAATAATAAGGGTCACATTCAATGTGAAATCATGAATCAGAGAATACACATACCAAGACAATAGAGATTCTCTGCTCATCCTTTCTGCTTTATTCAGTTAAGCACCATATTCAACAGAATTGTAACCTCTTATACTCAAAGTGTGCTTGCTAGTTTATACACTCATATCTGAAACACCATCATGAATATATCTAAAAGTTTCTTTCTATTTTCATTCTACATCTCACACAGTTGAAAATTACTCATGACAGTTTAATTCTTTGATGACTTGATACTAAAAGTTATAATGTATACACAATATCATACTACTCCTGATGTCTAAACTTTCATATTCATTTCATAAAGCAAAATTAACTTTGTTTTTTTAAGGTTCATAGAATTTTAGCTTTTTCTGCTTCCCAAGTTCTGGGATTAAATGCATGCACCACCATGCCCGGCTAGGTTCAAAGAATTTTAACAGCACCAGGAGTCTTTTCTTCAAATTTCTTTTGAAACTCAATCTGACCTATCTATTGTGAGCCTTTATAAAATTAAAAGATAAGTTAAAAACATTAAGTACACAATGGCACAGTGTAAATATTTCCACTGCAAAGGTGAATGGGATGGCAGTTCATCACACACACACACACACACACACACACACACACACACACACACACACACACACAAAGACATAAAATTATTTTAAAACAAAACTAAACCATCAAACAAATATCAAATACTACTGCTCCATATCTGATATTTGGAAATAATGATGGTATCATGTTGGCTTCAATAGCCTTAGGCAACTCCACAACTTTACACCTGTCTTCCCCTCACTGTCATCCTTACTGAAGCTGGACCATCTCTCACAGACAGCTTTCTTTGGTAGATGTTCTAGAGTTATGTCATCATCAGCATCATCACCACTTTCCCTCCAAGTCAGTCCCTTTCTCTGCACTTGTGAGTGTTTTCTTCTCTCTCCTAAGTTGGACTGAGGTGCCCTCACTTGGGCACTTCAGATTCTTGATCACTTTGAATTCTGTGGACTATATCTTGCGTATTCTGCATGTTTTTTGTTGTTCTTGTTTTGTTTTGTTTTGTTTTTGTTTTTGGCTAATATCCACTTATTTGTGAGCACATACCATGCATGCCATTTTGGGCCTGAGTTACCTCACTCAGGATATTTTCTAGTTCCATCCATTTGCTTGCAGAAGTCAGGATGTCCCCTTTGTTAACAGCTGAGTAGTATTCCATTGTGTAACTGAACCACATTTTCTTTATTCTGTTGTGGGACATCTTGGTTGTTTCCAGCTTTGGCTATCACAAATAAGGCTGCTATGAACATAGTGGAACATGTGCCCCAAGCCATGTTGGGGCATCTTTTGGGTATACTCCCAAGAGTGGAATATCTGGGTCTTCAGGTAGATCTATTTCCAACTTTCTGTGAAAACTCTAGATTGATTTCTAGAGTGATTGTTCCAGTTTGCAATCCTACTGGCAGTGGAGGAGAGTTCCTCTTTCTCCACATTCTCTACAACATGTGCTGTCACCTAAGGTTTTGATCTTAGCCATTCTGGCTGGCCTAAGGTGGAATATCAGGTTCGCTTTGAATTGCATTTCTCTGATCACTAAGGACTTTGAATATTTCTTTATGTGCTTCTCAGCCATTCCTCACTTGTTAATTCTCAGTTTAGTTCTATACCCCATTTTTTGATTGGGTTGTTGGTTTTTGGTGATTAACATCTTCAGTTCTTTATATATTTTGGATATCCCTCTCCCAGGACTCTTAGAAAGGGACCTTTGATGAAATGCCCAACAATAGGGAAAGGTGTACCACCACCCCTCTCCCACAGCCTGAAGCAGGCTGGGTTACACCTCATTGCCACCTATGGGTGTTGCCTTCCTACTTGGATGGCTTCTATTGTTATGTGACTACAGCTGTACTTCTCCAGAATCCTGCCCTTCCCCAAGACTTTGCTGCCTGCTGAAACCTTCTGGAGGCAACACATCTTGTAAGCTGTCTTCAGGAAGTAGCCAGACCCAGAAATGACTGGTGGTGGGGGAAAGAGGAATGGGTTTATCCTCCTAAAAAGTAAATTCTTTCATTAAACCTTGGAGCCTTGAACAACATGCTCTTAGTCCTGGCCTCCATGTTCCTCTTGACCTTTCACTCCTATACAGCTCTGGCCTCCCCCTCAGGAACCCAGCTAGCATAGGCTGCAGGCAGCTTACAAAAAGGGAACTTATAGAGCCCACCTTTAACAGGAAGACACGACATCAAGTGAGGATGGGGTTGCCATCCCAATCATACCTCTGACCCATAATTGTTTCTGTCTGAAAGAATGACAGGGCTGGAAATGGAGAGGAGCCTGAGGAAAAGAAAGTCAATCCCAGGCCTAAAGTTGTGTTCAAATCAAGGGGAGGTTCCAAGGCCTACCCAACACAATTACTGAGGCTATGGACTGCTCACAAAAAAGTGTCTATCATGACTGCCCTCCAGATGACACCACAAGCAGTTGAGTCAGATGCAGTTATCTGCACCCAACCAACCGACAGAAGCAGCTGACCCCTGTTGTTGAATTAGGGAAGGCTAAAAGAAGCTGAGAAGAAGGACGATTCTGTAGGAGGACCAGGAGTCTTAATTAATCTGGACTCCTGAGATCTTTCAAACACTGGGCCACCAAACAGATAGCACACACTAGCTGATATGAGGACGCTAACACACATATAGTAGGGGACTTCCAGATCTGTGTTCATTTGGAGATGATGTACCTAACTGTAGTGGCTATCCCTGGTTGTCAACTTGACTATATTTGGAATGAGCTACAATCCACATTTGGAAGGCTCACCAGTGACCCTAACCTGGAGGCTTGGATATAGAAGTCTCTGATCTGGATCTTGGTATGGAGGTCTTGTTAGCATATTGGCTATGGATTCCAGAAGATTAAGACAGAGAGATCTCGGAGCTCAAGATCATCTGGGATTAAAAGTGTGAGATTAATGTGGACACGTCACCCCTTCCTAGAATTAAGAACAAAGCACACATTGAAAGAGTTAAAGGGAGCATTTGTGCAGCTCAATCCAAAGGATGGACCCAACGACTGCAGCTGCCAGGGATCCATCCCACAATCAGTCACCAAACATAGACACTATAGCATATGCCAGCAAGATGGTGCTGAAAGGGCCCGGATATAGAGGNAGTTGGCCATCAGTGGGAAGAGAGGCCCCTTGGTTATGCAGACTTTATATGCCCCAATACAGGGGAACGCCGGGGCCAAGGGGTGGGAGCGGGTGGGTAGGGGAGCAGGGCCGGGAGGGGGGAGGATATAGGGAACTATCTGGATAACACTTGAAATGTAAATGAAGAAAATATCTAATAAAAGTTGAAAAAAAAAAGTGTGAGATTAAGACAGAGATCCCCTAGCTCAAGATCACCTGGGACTAAAGGTGTGATGGCACACACCTTTAATCTGGGTTACACCTTCTGCTGGAGACCATATAAGGACACTGGAAGAAGGGAGACTAGCACTTGCTCCTTCGCCTGTTCACCCTGTGGGACTGAGTAACTGCTAGATCCTTGGACTTCCATTCACAGCTACTACTGAACCATTGTTGGGAGTTGGGCTGCAGACTGTAAGTCATCAATAAATTCCTTTACTCCTTAAGTTCTGTGACTCTAGAGAACCCTAACTAATACACTAACCCTCAAGAGACTAGAGGCCTCAGAGAGTTTAGGGGTCTGGAGTGGGGCAGGGGGCTGGGGACATCCACATGGAGGTGGGGTGGGGTAGAGTATAGAGGAGGTGTGGGATGTGGAGCAGTTGGAGTGTGGAGGAGGGATGGATTATGGAGTGTAAAAAATGAATTACAATTAAAATTAAATTTAAAAAATAAAATAAATAAAATTGACCCCTCAAAAGCTTTTATTTTCTAACAGTAACACAATTTCTTCTCAGAAATCAAATAAAATAATATTATATAAATGCAGAACGAACAAATTATCTGCAAAGTGTGAACTATTAACTGAACAAGGTTAACTGCCTAGTACTTGGTGAGCACACAGAGGTTACTGGAGCTTTGAGCATTCCTGTGATAGAAGGGGTGATTTAGGAAACTGACATCTGAGGGAATTCTCACAGAAGTGAATCACAGCTCTTACACATGCATGGAAATGGAGAGTTTTTTTTTTTCCATAAACATGGGCAATATGTGAAATGACTAGTGTTCAGAAAGACATGACCAGTGCATGACAACAGGATTCTCAAGAGGAAATTAGGTAAAAGAAGAAAAAAAAAAAAAAACCTTAGTATTGTGGTTTGCACCTATATTTATAATACCTGGATGGCTGAAATAATATAATTGCCACTCTGGGATATACAGATAGTTCTAAGATAGCCTTGGCTAACAATTTAAGAATTTTGTTTCAAATAATAGTAGTGGTAGTAGTAGTTCTTGTTTTAGTAGTGGTGTCCTAATAAAATATCTGATAACTTATCACACAGCTTTTCTAGGTCATAAGCAGAATTTTGACTTACATTATTACAAAATACAGACATTGAATTTTAAATGAGGATAGAAATATGTTTTGAGTGACATTATGAAATGTTCTTTCTGGTTGTAGTGTATGAGGCACTTTGGAAAAGTTTCTACAGGAAAGAAACTCATTCCTGGGGACAGAGTTATGTTAACTAAATTGTCGGTATGAAAAGTTCAGATTCTAGTGTTGCTTGTTATAATGGAGATATAATAGAAAAGAATGTGGTAGTAAATCAGAATTAGTTTTTCATGTACATGATTAGTGATTTAATGATAGTAATAAGAGTAGAGTAGTTTTATTTTTCTTAAGGGGGATAGAAATGACAAGGTTTAGAAGTCTATTTTATGTAGCCCACAATTCAAGCTTCAAGAATATAATTGGGGATATTGACACATGTTTAAATTGAAATTCAGAACTCCAGTGCTTCAAAATTTACATGAAAACAAATGTATTATTCAAAATATAGATGGTATTATTGACTTTTGGAAATGTACTTGTCTTATTTAGGGTTTCCTTTGCTGTGAAGAGACTCGATGACCAAGGCAAATCTTATCAGGAAAACATTTCATTGGGGATGGCTTACAGTGTTAGAGGCTCAATCCATTATCATCATGGCAGGAAGCATGGCAGCATGCAGGCAGACATGATGCTGGATGTTCAAAGAATTCTACATTTTGATCCAAAGGTATCAAGAGGAAGACTGTCATCCACAGACATCCAGGAGGAACGTCTCTTCTGTAATGAGCAGAGCTTGAGCATAGGACCTCAAAGCCTACCCCAATGGCAACACACTTTCTCTAGCAATGCCACAGCTAATTTAACAAGGCTCACACCTTCCAATAGTATGACATCCTATGGGCCAAGCATATTCAAGCCTCCACAATATACAACAGGAGAATATACTGCTAATCAAACAAGATATTTAAAATAGATGTTAATTAGAAAGCTACATAAATATTTACAAATGGTAGATATAATCCCATTTTACGTGGCATTCATTGCACAAATGAGTGAACACAGAGTGCAGCCCTAACATCAAAGGGGATTACAATCATATTTCAAATCATACATCAGTCAAATATGAATATCCATGGCCTCAGAACATGGCATCAGGCCTCCTCAAATATATAAGCCTTTTCATGAACTTATGTAGGTAACAAAAGAAAATACACTTGCAAATAAAAGTATGTTTCCAAATATTTTCATGGAAATACTAGTTAAATGAGTTACAGAAACACAACGAAATTTCAGATTTCCAATATATAATTAGATGTTATCCAAAGAACTGGGTTTTAGAAAATAATCACTATAATCAATGAAATAAGTAAATTGATATTGAAGGGGATAACATTAAGAGATAACTTTGAACAGTTCAGAATGTATTATCAAGATAGTTTGCATGTTACTTAGATATTTAAAAAGAAGAATTAAATAACACAAAACTTTTGCTCTATTCTTTTTTCTCATTAGAAACAAATTGATTATTTTTCTTGTTATTTGAGAAAGAAGTGTATGTTGCATGAAATCATGACTCTTCTCCCTCAGTATACTGAGAAACTAATATTGAGCATGTATAACACTTGATTCGATTTTTACTGTACTCATTACATGTTTGAATACTGTATAAAATACCAAGAGTTTTAATGGTTATTTAAACTTGTTAAATATCCCATTATTCTATCATCTCATTGTAAACCTGTTGAATGTTATAATCATGGTTTCTTTGTTAGTATATTAAGTTCTACTCATTTATTATAATTTGATATTACCCAGAAATACCATGCTTATTTAATACTAATCATGCAGTAATAAAATGATCTAGCTAAGTCATTGTTAAAAATAATTGTAAAAGTGTAAAACTGTCTACTACTGTAGTAATAATTAATCTCAATTGGGGGTTTCTATACTCTCTTTCATCAATCTCTTCCCAGACAAAAGACACAAAAGTTTTATATTTTATAACAAGCCTTTAAAGCATTAGACTTTGGCAGATATCTACCCTCTACGTTATTAGTATCTACTTCCTTATCAATTATCCAAAGTTATAACTTCCTGTCTGCCATTTGGGCCCCTACTACCTCCAATTGGCCAGGACTCTTAGCTATGATTTCATAACTCAGCTACCTCATGGTGTCTTCTTCTTGCCTCAGACCCCAATCATGTAAACCAAAACTCTGCCTACCTCTCTTCTGCACAGCTTTGGGATGTATACATCTTTCTTCAATCAATACTTTTAAATGAAGAACCAAGGTTACATAGTATCACTTGTACTTGAAAATTTCATTGTGCCTGGGAATAACCAGATTTGTGGGCAAGTATTTAGCATTACAATATACAGTAACATAACAAATCTCAATAATTTCCACTTTTTAATCTAATATTTTTTTCTTACAATAACAAACAACATCCAGAAGAAACAATTATGAAAATGATAAGGTAAGAGTTACATTTAAAAGTTCCTTTCTTTTTTGTATTTGCCAATTCAGAAGAAAATATTTAATTATTTCTCTCATCCTGATTAGTTCAGAGAGCTGCATCTAAATCAATTTCTACTCTAATTTGCTTTATTAACCTAAAAATATCTTCTTGGGTCTAAAACATCTTAAATGCTAAAAAACTTAAATTTTATTGTGAGAATATAACTGAACCCCTTCAGAGACCCAAGAAGCAGTAAATTTTGCCTAAGTATGCTTCAATCCCAGAAAAGTGGTTACAAAAAGATTATAGAAATGATAGAGACAGCTGTCATCCTGTACATTACCCAATATTCCTTTTAATATTGAATTACCTGTGTTATTTAAACCTTTTCAATCAGTATACGTGACAGACTTTATGAGAATCAAGAATTATAAAGGAATTACCTTCGCTTTCTTGGTAGCACTTTGCAGTTGACTAAGGTGTGTATTTGTTCTTTTGGACAATATTTTGTCTATAGATGAATTTAGGTCATTTTTTTTTCCTATTGACAAACTTACCATAATTGATGAAACTCCATTTGGAGGTCATTGATGCGCATCATCTTCTTGTAAGTGGAAAGGGGATATTTTCAGGAGTTGACATGTCTTAATGTCAAAAAAGAACTTTGTAGAGCAAATATCCTGTTGACTGTATGGATATTTCACCTGACGATTAGAAAGCTTATAGCAACTGGATTAAGCAGGACATTGAAGGTGGGACATAGGGAGGAAAAAGTATTCTGAAATAGAGACAGGAATGGGATGATCTGCTTGGGAAGATGTGAGGACACAGATGTTTGGTACCTAGCCATGTGGCAAATTGTAGATTAAAATCAATGGATTATTATGATTGTAGTCAGAAAAGAGCCTAGGTATATGGCCAAGGTATTTGTAGATATATTTTGAATCTGTGTCTTGTTTCTGGAAGCATAGGAGTGGAAGAAAGAACCAGACCCTAAATTCTCCAGAACTTAAGTAAATAAAATTATGTTTCAGTGCCATATTCCATGAGTCTCTGAAGTTTTTGAATACAACCTATTTGTAACATACCTGAATTCTTCAAGAATTGTTTATTCTTATCTATTTACTATCTGAGAAGCCTTAAAAACTATTATAATTAAATAAATTAATAACTGATATGGTGATGAGTTTGATTGACTCAGTATTGACTTCCGTTATATGATTATTCTATTACTGTTATCCTATTAAATTATCCCATTAAAAAGATTGAAACTGAATCTTGTATTTGAAAATGAATTACAAAGGCATAATACCTATATAAGAGTTGAATCAATATATATTACATTGTAACAAAAGTAGTCTTAAATTTTATATCAATATATCAAGATTTATACTAAAGAAAATATCAAACCTGTATCAATCTACAAAATTTCTTTATCAATGTAACAATTATGACATGAATTGAGTATCTAAATATAAAGATCTCTCTCAATGTAAGATTATGACTATTTTTTGTTTAAGAGTAGATTTAATAATGTACTTCTATTTGTCTAATTTCTGATAATATTCCATATCTCACATTTTACTTCTTAAACCCATTCCATTACCTAAGGAAGAAAGAAAGACAAAATAAGATAAAGGAAAAAAATTATATTCCTCAATCTAAATTTCTATTTACTTTCATCCCTGTCCAAGACCACAACAATTTGTAAACCATTCCCTAAAATCACAACATATCTATAACTCATAAGATGAACAAAACACATCCAACCAACATATAGTATTGGGATATTGCTTCGTGCTGAACTGGGGCAAAGAATTCCTGTTTAGGGGCCCAAAAGAAAATTGGAAAAATGGTTAAGTCAAAACAATGCCAGTTCGCATCATTTGTTGTTATGTCTTTATGTGCTGAGAATGTTCAGGGATTACTGAAATACTGACTGCAACAGTCTGAAAGGCTAGATGAACCAAGGTCATAATATTCTTATATATGTCAAATAAAATTTAAAATTATGAACTTTTTACAATAAATACACAAAGTTTATTACTCATTTCAGAATAGTTGCAGGACTAGAAATGAAATTTGGTCATTTTGGTGCCTATCTGTAGTCTCTTACTTCAAACCTTCCTGGAGATTTTAGTTATAAAATCCCATTGAAATAGTTTGTGCACATACTTGGTTCTATGGGCTTATTACTCCCCAGTGGTATTTTTTTATGTAGAGGAGAATTTTCCTGGGAAGGTTTGTTTGTTTGTTTGTTTGTTTTCATACCTAGTTAAAAAGCCAGGTAATATTAGTATTGATGTTATGTTATTTACCCCTTATTTGAACCTATAAAAATATTTATTCCTAAAATGTGCTGACATTCCAAATTGTATAGCAACAGCAACAACAACAACAAAAATCATTTCTGCATATAAGTTCATTCTAGAAGAGTTGAGAAAATAAGAACTTG
Organism: Mus minutoides; assembly: GCA_902729485.2. Classification (NCBI taxonomy): domain Eukaryota; kingdom Metazoa; phylum Chordata; class Mammalia; order Rodentia; family Muridae; genus Mus; species Mus minutoides. The sequence continues at coordinate 38,888 of CACVCL010021343.1, forward strand.
TAAGTCAAGAAAAGACACTATAAAAAAGAACTTGAACTAATTTTAAGTGTTAATATATTTTCAAATAATTGGTGTTTAAGAATGATATCTATATTTATGCTATTTAGAAAAGGTTAATTCTTTAGTGGTTTTTATTGTTTTTTCGTTATCAGCACCTTTATTTATTGATAAATAGACTGATTGATTATTTGTGAGTAACACAGAATGTACCCCAATTTGACTAATCTCCCTCTCCTTTTGTATATGCCCTCTGTCCTTACAACTTCAAAAGATGGATAAATAAATAAATAAATAAATAAATAAATAAATAAATAAAATACTTTAAAACATTGCTGTGGAAGCTTTAACATGCCACATCTTTACTTGCAAAAGACAGTTGTGCTGACTCATTGGTCTCTTTCAAGTCATCTGGCTTGCCTACACTGTGAATACTGAATCCTCATGGGGACTCTACAAAGATAACCTGTTGTTTTCCTGTCTCATGAAGATGCTGCTACTAGTTTATAGGTTCATAGATGATGTAAACATTAGGATGGGCAAATACAAAGCTCTGGATGTAGGTCTAGGTAGTAGCTGAGTAGTGAAGTCCACTATATCTTCTGCATTTAGAAGACCAGAGTGAACTCTCCAGCATAGCTTCTGCTATCCTACCCAGTTCTGCAGATGGCCATCACTCTCCCTCTCAAGACCTCAGTGCCAATTTACCTGTACTCCTGCCATTAGGGTCATGTCTACTATGCTGATCAGAAGAAGTGTAGGGCCTGCTAACCCAATTGCTGCAGGAACTGATGGGGAGGAACTGGGCCACTTCTTCCTCTCTCATGAACATGGCACCAGTTCTACAGACAGCTGTAGGTACAGTAGGGTAGGGAGAATTCACCCTGTCCCATACCAAAGCACTGCAGATTACTAGCATGACCATCTCTCTCCTATGCTTATGACCTCAGGCCAGCTTAGCTGAATCCTAGCCACAAGGTCAGCTCTACTGTGCTGCCTAGGTGAAGAGTAGGACCTGTTCTACCAAGTGCTGGAACCAATGAGGGGTAGGGCTAATTCTTCTGCACTCATGACGTCTGGTGCAGCTCTCATCAAATCTGAGGAGGCTTTCCTGCATGAATCAGGTAGTGAGAGATGAGTAGTAAATAGGGCATATCTCTCTTGCCCATTCAATACTATGGCAGATAAACACAGGTGTAGCTCTGCCATACTTAGCAGCAGTACCAGATCTGTTGTGCTTCTCAGGTGTGAGGCAGGGCCCACTCTCCTGAGTGCTGCAATCAGAGAGGAATGTATGCTCTCCAGAGTGCCACATCCAGTGAGGGTAGGTATAGCTCAGTACAACCCCTGTGCATCAACTTGATACAAGGCAAACCCAGTCCAGGGAAGTACACAAGGTCTTAATAGTAATAGGAGCTACAGACATTGACATAGGCTATGTTGCATAGCTACAGATCCCAATATAGCCTTTAGTGACAGGTCCAGCTGGGATTTCACCATAGTCTCAGGTGGCAGAGCAGTCATATTCACATCAGGGTAGTCTTTCTATCTTTACAGCGCCAGTTTCATTTCTCTTCATAAAGCTCAAACCATTCCATTTCTCTTTTTCTCCAGCTCTTCGAAACATACAAACACATATTGTTTCCTATTCCTGGTGAGCCACACGGCTGGGAGGCCTGTGTTTGATGGTGGCAGAAGGGATTCTAATAGAATAATTAATAGTTTAGGTATGCTAAATAATTGTTTCACAGTATTTTGGTGTTCATGGGCAGTAAATTTTATTGTTTTAAGGAGACAGGTTTGCAGTTTTCACTTTAATATTAAGAAAAAAAGCTACTAAAAAGATTCAAATTGATGTCATCTCCTTCCAAAACCTATGTTACTTTACCAAATGACATCATTGTTTTAAATCTGCCCCTATCAATGACAAAATAGCACATTCTTCAGCTAAAGTAAATAAGAAAGAAATTGGAAGTCAAGAAAAGAATTCAACATCAATGAAGGTTTTATTAAAGTAAACCTGAAAAATAAAAAGCAATTCAAACATAGCTTTCTGTTTTTAACATATATAATAGAATCATTCACCCTGCATGTAGAATGCATACATTAAGAAAATATTGCCTTACTTTAATAATTATCAAAGTCATAAAAATACTATTGTCAGGTGTTTGGATGAGCCCTCCATTATCTGCAGAAACTGGGAAACGAAATGTACAATTCCTCCCTTACTGTAATTACCTTTGGGGTTCTGATTTGTTATTTTCAACAAACAATATTATTAGTTATTAACTATCTGAGTATTCCTTTTCAGCAAAGATGCTCAGTTAGCAAACTTCTCAGTAAACTTACAGGTAATATCGCATCTCCTCCTTCCAATACTGTCCATGATGCAACCTCTGTGCCCTTGGTAGCACCAGAGTATTTCTTCTTTCTCTGTTGCTTTTTCCTACAGTGGCCAGGTTATAGTAAAATGTGTGTTTGGAAATCTACTCTGAATAGAATCATGATGTCATCTTTGAAGCAACCAAATAGTTTCCTCTAAGAATTCCCTTTGTTAAGGGTCAAAATACTTGTTCCAGGGCCACTCCTATTATCAGGGCTCTTAAAATTATGCCTACAGAAATGTATCCTTAGGTATTTCGGGCTGAACAATTTTTTTTTTCTCTAAAAAACAAAAGCTTTAACTTATAAACTACAAGATAAACTGCAGGCTCCTTTCCCTCTGATAACTCCAGCTTGTGTCAAGTTGATACACAAAATTAGCCAATACAATTGACCCCTTGTCAACTTGACACATAAATACATCACTAATAAGCCTCAACCCTTACTTTCTTATTCATCCCCAAGTCCTCAATATCTTCAGAAGTCTCACAGTCTTTGCATATTAAAAGTTCAATCCCTTTAAAATATCCAATGTCTTTTAAAATTCAAAGTCTTTTACAAATTCAAACTCTCTTAACTGTGGGCTCCACTAAAATACCTTCTTACTTTAACAGGAAAAAATATCAGAGCCCAGTCACAATCAAAAGCAAAATCAAGCTCCAACTATCCAATGTCTGGGATCCACTCACCATCTTCAGGGTTTCTCCAAGGGCTTGGGTCACTTCTCCAGCTTTGCTCTTTGTAGCACACAGTTTGTTGTCTAGGCTCCAGCTGCCTGTCTTCCACTGCTGCTGCTACTGTTCTTGGTGGTCACCTCATGGCACTGGCATCTCCAAAACACTGCTGTATTCTGCTGTAACTAGGCTTCACCAACAACCTTTCATAGGCTCTCTTCATGGTGCCAAGCCTCAACTCCTTTGCATGAACTCTTCAGTCTTGGGACATCAATTACTTTTATATAAGAACCATATGAAAAAAAAAAAAAAACCCACATCCCTGTCTGGCATCTTTTTCTCTCTGCCTTTTGTGTATTTGTTCTCCCAATTTCTTCATAGAATCTTCAATTACTCCTGAATGATCTATATAAAAACAACATTCTTCTTTAAGTACAGCACACAGTCCTCCTTCTTTTCAAAAGAGCAAATATAATTCAAATAACCCCATTAAAAATGGAGTATAGAGCTAAAAAAAAAAAATAATTCTCAAGTGAGGAATAATGAAGAGCTGAGAAGCACCTGAAAAAATGTTCAACATCCTTAATCATCAGGGAAATGCAAATCAAAACAACATTGAGATTCCACTTCATTCTAGTCAGAATGACTAAGATCAAAAATTCAGATGACAGCCGATGCTGGCTTGGATGTGGAGAAAGACGAACACTCCTCCATTGTTGGTGGGATTGTAAGCTGGTACAACCACTCTGGAAATCAGTCTGATGGTTCCTCAGAAAATTGGACATAGTACTACTGGAAGATCCAGCAATACCTATCCTGGGCATATACCCAGAAGATGTTCCAACTGCTAATAAGGACACATGATCCACTATGTTCATAGCATCATTATTTATTTATTTTCATTAGATATTTTCTTTATTAACATTTCAAATGCTATCCAGAAAGTTCCCTATACCTTTCCCCCTCGCACTGATCCCCCACCCGCCCACTCCCACTTCCTGGCCCTGGCATTCCCCTGTACTGGGGAATGTAAAGTTTGTAAGACCAAGGGTCCTCTCTTCCCAGTGATGGCCAACTAGGCCATCTTCTGCTGCATATGCATCTAGAGACATGAGCTCTGGGGGTACTGTTTAGTTCATATTGTTGTTCCATTTAAGGGTTGTAGACCCCTTCAACTCCTTGGGTAAATTCTCTAGCTCCTCCATTGGGGGCTTTGTGTTCCATCCAATAGATGAATGTGAGTATCCCCATCTGTGTTTTTCAGGTACTAGCATAGCCTCACTCAAGATAGTTTTATCAGGGTCCTTTCATCAAAATCCTGCTGGCATATGAAATAGTGTCTGGATTTGGTGGCTGATTATGGGATGGAACCCCCAGGTGGGGTAATCTCTGGATGGTCGATCTTTCGATCTTAGCTCTAATCTTTATCTCTGTAACTCCTTTAATGGGTGTTTTTTCTTTATTCTAAAAAGGAATGAAGTATGCATACTTTGGTTTCATTCTTCTTGATTTTTTTGTGTTTTGCAAGTTGAGTATTCTAAGTTTCTGGGCTAATATCCACTTATTTATAATAGCCAGAAACTGGAAAAACCTCAGATGTCCCTCAACAGAGGAATGGATACAGAAAATGTGGTACATTTGCCATATGGATTATTATTCAGCTATTCAAAACAATGAATATATGAAATACTTGGGCAAATGGATGTATCTGGAGGATATCAACCTTAGTGAAGTAACCTAATCACAAAAGAAGTCACTTGATTTGCACTCACTGATAAGTGGATATTAGCCCAGAAACTTAGAATACCCAAGATACAATTTGAAAAACAGAAGAAAAACAAGAAGGAAGACCAGCATTGGATATTTCATTCCTCCTTAGAATAGGGAACAAAACACCCATGGAAGGAGTTACAGAGAAAAAGCTTGGAGCTGAGACAAAAGGATAGACCATCGAGAGTCTACACAATCCGGGATCCATCCCATAATTAGCCACCAAACCCAGATACTATTGCATATGCCTGCAAGATTTTGCTGAAAGGAGCCTGATATATCTATCTGGAATGGGGCTATGCCAGTCCCTGGCAAACACAGAAGTAGATCCTCACAGTCATTTATAGGATGGATCACAGGACCCCCAATGGAGAAGTTAGAGAAAGCACCCAGGGAGCTGAAGGGGTCTGCAACCCTATAGGTGGAACAACCAGTACCCCCAGAGCTCATGTCTCTAGCTGCATATGGAGCTTAAGATGGCCTTCTCAGCCATCATTGGGAAGAGAGGCCCCTTTGTCTTGCAAACTTTATATGCCCCAATACAGGGGTACACCAGGGCCAAGAAGTGGGAGTGGGTAAGCGGTGGAGTATGGCGGGGGGTATAGGGTACTTTCAGGATAACATTTGAAATAAAAATAAAGAAAAACAATGAATTTATGAAATTCTTGAGTAAATGGATGTATCTGGAGTATATCATCCTGAGTGAGGTAACCCAATCACAAAAGAAATCACTTAACATGCACTCACTGATAAGCAGTTATTAGCCCAAAAACCGAGAACACCCAAGATACAATCTCCAAAATACAAGAAAATCAAGAAAGACCAATGCGTGGATACTTCATTCCTCCCTATAATAGGGATTAAAATATGCATGGAGCCCATCACATAATCAGCCACCAAATGCAGACACTACTGCACACACCAGCAGGATATTGCTGAAAGGACCCTGATATAGCTGTCTCCTGGCAGGCTTTGACAGTCCCTGACAAATACAGAAGTGGATGCTCACAACCATCTATAGGGCAGAACACAGGGTCCCCAATGTAGGAGCTAGAGATACCCAAGAGCTGTAGGGGTCTGCGACCCTATAGATGGAACAACAATATGAACTAATCAGAACCCCCAGAGCTCATGTCTCTAGCTGCATATGTATTAGAAGATGGCCTAGTTTGCCATTATTCCGAAGGAAAGTCAATTCAGGAGGTCTAGCAATGTTTATATGCCCCAGTACAGGGGAATGCCAGGGCCAAATAGTGGGAGGGGGAGGGTAGGGGATCAGAGCAGGGGGGTCGGTATCGGGGACTTTTGGGATAACACTTGAAATGTAAATGAAGAATTTCTCTAATAAAAGAAAAAGAAAAAGAAAAGAAAAACAAACACATACACACAAAAATACCCAGCAAGACTAGATCCATCCTATTTTGTAAGACCACTTCTGAATGTGAAGTTAAGATTCTTTAAGTTTAGTTATGGAATGCTCTAATGCTCTCAAATCCTCACTCTCAGCTGATCTTAGTTCTTGGAAATAATGGGGCTGTTGTATGAGAGCAGTAGTGAAGTTCCCTACACCTGCAGCGACTCTGATTCCCAGGATGACTGCCAAGGTCAATGTGACAGACTCTCTCTGATAGTGGGTTAGATGCCTGTCAAATTTAACTAAAAAATATTTAGTAGCATGGTAAAAGACTCCTGGCACTAACTGTATGAGTACACAGTAGTCTTTGGTATTATCAAACACTAAAGTAGATATACAAGGAGTTAATCCTGTACAGGACACCCAGCATTTGTCTAGACCAGGAAATAAATACTAGATGTTGGAAGTGCTAGGGCTCTCCAGGGTGGTGTTACGTAGGTTTCTATAATCAGCTGGTGGGTACCCGTACAGGTAGGTACCTGTACATGTAAATTCAGGAAGGGTTAATCTGTGGCTGGTTCCCCAAACACAAACTTCATGGTTGAAGGTGGTATTGAATGTTCCAGACACTGCAATTCCTTCATAACAAGGAGGTCCTGAAGCTAGGCAAAGCCAACAAGACTCGGTCATATTGGGATTGATTCAGTTCATCAAAATAAAGTCTCCCTGTACAAGACTGATTAATCTCTGTCCTGTCTTGGCTGGGGCAATGGAAAGGTTGCTAAAAGGGGTAAGAGATGAATGGGGGCTGGGTGGGCAAAGTAGGCGAAGGTTGTGGTATGGTAGTGATGGCTTGAGGATCTTCTGGCCTTGGTCAGCCGGTCCACCAGTTAGGTCCCACCATCTGAGTTGGGGGATGTTCTATCTTTAGGTAGAACTGAAGTTGTGATCCTCACCCTCCCCCATATCTGTAAAATACAATGCCCCACGTCATGCCCCCCAGCCACTGGGTACAATTGTACATCTACCCCTCTTTAGTGAACTGCAGTCTTATATAATCTAAATCTATAGATTTGCATGACTTATCCATGTATAACACCATTACTGCATGTTGGCCGGGTCCTAGATTAACAAAGGAAAAGCCTAGTCTGTCCCTGGTGGACAAGTTGGCCCATTTCCAGTCTCCATCATTTGAACTAATGCAACTCCACTCCCTGCAAAAGAATTCATGGGGCCATCCACTCTGGGGACCCTTCTTAGACTCGGGACATCTATAGAACCCATAGCTTCAGACCTGGTTGGGTGTAGGGGGGTACTTGTGGCTGCAAAATTAATTTGGCAGAAACAAAAGTATAAGGGCAGCCACCATGTCCCTGGGGATGCCACCTTTGAAATGGCAAAAACTACTTCGCCTGTTTGAGATAACACTTGCTAAGTCAACTTCTGGGGTGCATCAGGATTATAGTTACCCTTGTTCATCAGTCTTGTTCCTTCTGTAACGAACACACAACTTAAGAGGGTCATCCATAGTTTCCAGCTCCCAATCATCTTTAGGGGGTGGTACCTTCTTAAGGTGCAAAGCATGAATCCAAGCAGCAATCCCCTCTACTTTCACAGCAGTGGGGGTAGTCAACAGTACCAAATAGGGTCCTTTCCACTGTTACAGTGCTGTTTCTTCGGACATAGACAGCATCTCCAACTTGGAACAAGTGGGGTACAGCTAATTATCCAGGTTTGTGGGCTTCCCTAATCAAATCTCAGGCCTCCTTTTTCATAGTTTCCAGAGCCTTTAAACAAGCAAACAAAGGTTTACACAATGAAGACTCATGATTCCTGCCGACTCAGTGATGGGAGGAGGGCCACCACACAGGAGTTTATAAGGGGTTAATTTATATTTTCCTGGGGAGTTTCTTACCCAGAACAATGCAAAGGGAAGGAAGACTGCCCAATCCTTTTCGCTGGTCTCTAAAGATAATTCAGTCAAGGTCTCCTTTAATGTTCTATTCATTCTTTCAACCTGACCTGAACTTTGGAGTCTGTATGTGCAGTGTAATTTCCAATTTATTCCGAACATCCTCGCAGTCCCTGACTTACCTGGGCAACAAAGGCCAGCCTGTGTTCTGACCTGATTACCTTGTGGATCCCAAATATAGGGAAAATTTCTTCAATGATCTTGGCCACAACATTGCCAGTTTCATTTTTGGTAGGGAAGGTTTCAACCCATCCTGACAAAGTATCTATAAACACTAATACATACTTCCACAGGCATCTTCTAGGTTTGACTTCAGTAAAATCCACTTCCCAATAGGCTCCTGGCTTATCTCCTCATAGCTTTCTTTGTGGGGTAAAAGGTTTCTTGCCATCTCCTGCACAATATCATTAAGTCCAATAACATAATAAATAGACGTTTATACCACCAATTCTTTAAGCTTTTTGGCTCCAAGATGAGTCAGATAATGTAAAATTTAATGTACTCATGTGCCTCTCTGCTGGGTAGGATCGGCTTCCCATTGCTTATTTTGGTTCCATAAGGGGTATGTGTCTGATGTCCTAATGCTTCCATAGCATCTAGATCTTCTTGGGAGTAATGGAAGCTGCATTCCCTTAAATCATGCCAATCAATTTCTGGGTGTAGATTGGGTATCATGGTTCCTTGAGATACCTGTTTGACTGTCAAGATAGCCATCTGGTTTTCATTGGTTACAAATCAAGTCCCTTTTGGTGTCCTGGACAATGGATGATGGCCACCTTTTTTGGTAGGTTGATGGCCTCAAGAAGGCTCAAAACCTCTTCTTTGTTTTTAATATATTTTCCTGCCAAGGTTAACAATTCCCTCTGCCTGTAGATAGCACCATGAATATGGGCCATAGCAAAGACGTACCTGCTGTATGTATAAATGTTGATGCCATTACCCTCTGCCAGACAGAGGGCTTGGATTAAAGTGATGAGTTCAGCTTTTGGGGCCGAGGTCCCCTTTGGCAGGCTACTGGCCCAAATGACCTTTTTTCTATCCATCACTGCTGTCCCTGCCTTCTGCTTACCTTCAACTAAGAAGCTGCTGCCATCTGTATACCAGCTGGGACTCCCTACCCAGGGCTGGTCTTCCAGATCTCTTCTAATTCCAGTCTCTTCTGCTAAGATGTCAGCATATTGATGGATCACTGTTGAATCTCCAATCTCAGGCAGCAGGGTAGAGGGGTTAAGCGTAGCAGTGAGTGAAAAGATTACACGGTCAGTCAATAAAAGGGCCTGGTAGTGGTCATGTGAGCTTTGGTCATCCCTTGTTCAGGTGGTTGTCTAATTATGCTTTCTAGAGCATGGGGGGCTGCAATAGTAACTTTTTGTCCCAGAGTTAATTTGTCAGCATCTCTGACAAACAGGGCCATGGCCACAATGGCCTTGAGGCAAGATGGCCATCTGCTAGCCACTGGGTCCAGTTTCTTTGATAGATAGGCCACAGGCTGCTTCCGTGGTCCGAGGGTCTGGGTTAGGACTCCTCTGGTTATCCCAGCCGATTCATCTACATACAGAAAAAGGCTTGGTGAAGTAGCAAGGCTAGAGCAGGGGCAGAGAGCAAAGCCTGTTGGATCTTGTCAAAGGCTTCCTCTTGTGTCTCAGTCCATTTAAATTCACCTCCTTTTTTCTTGAGAGGATAAAGCTGGTGGCAAGGGTGGCAAATCCAGGCATTGATAATCTATAAAACCCAGTCATGCCCAGAAATTCTCTTACCTGGCAGGGGGTAGCCGGGGTCGGAATCTGGGTCACCATCTTTTTAGTGGTCTCTGTCAGCCATCTTTTTCCATCTCTCAAGGCATATCTCAGGTACATGACTTCAGTCCAGCATAACTGAGCCTTTTTGGCTGACGCCCAGTACCCCAATTCACCTAGTTCTGCCAGGAGGTTTTTAGACCCCTGCTGGCATTCTTCTTTGGTGGTAGCAACCAGCAGCAAGCAGGTCATCAACATATTGCAAGAGGCTCACTTGGGTGTAAGTAGCCCTAAAAGAGGCTAGATCTTGATGAAATGCCTCATTGAATATAGTAGATGAGTTTTTAAAACCGTGTGGCAGCCTTGTCCATGTCAATTGTCCAGTAACTCCAGATTCTGGGTCTTGCCACTAAAAAGCAAAAATGGGCTGCCTAGAGGGGTGTAGTCTTAAGAAAAAGAAGGCATCCTTTAGATCTAAAGCAGTATACCTTTTTTTTTTTTTTTTCTGGTGGCAATGAGCTGAGTAGAGTATATGGATTTGGGACAGTGGGATGTATATCCTGAATCCTCCTGTTGACCTCCCCGAGGTCTTATACTGCTCTATAATCTCTAGTTCTCAGGTTTTTGACAGAAGGGGGAGGGGTTCCAGGGGGACTGGCATGGGACTAAGATGCCAAGTGCAAGCTTCTCAGAATATAGGATCTGATTCCTTCTCATGCCTCTTCATTCACTGGGTACTGTTGAACCCCAATAGGAGTATCATCTGTTTTTAATCCCACCACTACCGGAGGTACTTACTTCGCCATCTCCATCCTCCCTGTTTCTGCCCATGCTTGAGGAAAAGCTGTCAACCAGCCTTCAATGTCAAAGATGGTTTGTGTTGGGGTTTCATGTCAACAATACTCTTCTTCTGTCCATATAGTTAAAATAATGGAATTGGGGGTATTCCCCAGGAGACTTCTGGTCCACCAGATATAAACCTGATTTGAGCCTTTAATTTAGTCAATAAATCTCTTCCCAGTAGTGGGGCAGGACACTCAGGTATTACCAAAAAAGAATGAGCCACTTGCTTTTTCCCTAAATCAAGAGTTCTAGAAGTGGTCCACTGGTAAGGACACGTAGCCCCAAGTACAATAGTTCTTTCATTTTTTAGTTTCCCTAAAGATTGTTTTAAGACTGAATATTCAGATTCTGTATCCAACAGAAATTCCACCATGTTCCCCTCCAATTTTAGGGTTGCCCTGGTCTCGGCAGGGGGTCTGGGCACTGTCCCCATTAATCACTATCTTCTCCCAAAGTCAGTACTTTTGTTTTAGGGTCCTTGTTTTTCCTCTTGGGCCATTCTCTAGCTCAATGCCCTTTTGCCTTGCAATAAGCACATTGATTCTTATCTAAGGGTCATGCAGGTCCATCGTTTCAGGCACAGGAGCCTCCTTCGGGGAACTGCTTTTTGTCCCGTACCCTGTCTGCCTTCCTGTTCTATATTTTTCTCTCACAACTGCGGCCAGGATTCTAGTCAGATTTCTTTCCTGCCTGCAATCCTGCCTTTCTTCTCTTTCTTCAGCTTTCTTGTATCCCCTTTCTTTCTTTTCTTCTTCTGTCTCTCTCTTATGATATACTTTCTCTGCTTCTTTCACTAAATAAGATAAAGCAAGGTCCTGCAACCATTCTAATCTCTGCAACTTTTTCTTAATGTCCTATGCTGACTGTCCTATGAAAGCCATGGACACTGCCACCTGCTGCCTCTCTGACCTTTGGTCAAAAGAAGTATATCTTCGATAGGCTTCCATGAGTCATTCTAAAAACACAGATGGGGTTCTACACTGCCCATATGTACTTCTCTTACCTTAGCCAAATTAGTGGGGCATCTTGCTGCCCCTCGGAGGCCTGCCACCAGAGCCCAGCAATAGACGGTCAGTCGTTCCCTACCTGCTGCTGTTTTGAAGTCCCAGTTAGGATGATCCAAAGGGAAACCAGCATCTATTTCATTCAGGAGGGTCTTGAGAAAACAGTTGGGGCCAGGAACATTTTCCCTGGCTTCATGGAGAATCCTCTCTTTTTTCTCAGTAGTGAAGAGGACTTGTAAACGTTGCTGACAACTATTCCAGGTGGACTTACATGAAAACATGAGCAATTCTACCCATCCAGTTAGACTGGAGGGGTTCTCTTAAAAAGGAGAGTGGTTAGTTTTCCAATTATATAAATCATCCAAAGAGAAGGGCCAATACTGGAAGGGCTGAAGATTGGGTGGACCCACAGGCAGCCCGTATGTCCTAAGGGGGAGACTGACAGTAGAATCAGGTCCTTCAGGACTAAGGACACAGTGGCTCCTAGTGCCAGCCAATGTTCTTGCTCCCTCCCCACCCTGACCCAGGCTGGTCCAAGAGTAGTGCAAGGGGGCTGGGGTTGGGGATAAGGCTGAGAGTGGAATGTGACATTCAGGGGTCTCCTCTATTTCAGGATTGATCTTATGAGGAACAGTGGTGTGGAAGTGGGTGGGTTGGTGAGCAGGGGGAGGAGGGAAGGGATAGGGTTTTTTTTCGGATGGGAAACTAGGATAGAGGATAACATTTGACTTGTAAATAAAGAAAATAGCTAATAAATAGAAATATAAATGAAAATATCTAATTAAAAAAAGAAAAAAAAAGATTACTCAAATTATAAACACATGAAAACCCACATACATACACTGCAAAAAACAATGGGAAAGATTTATTTGGGAGACACCTAAGAGAATTTGCAACAAAAAAATTATCAGAGACATGAATATGTGTTGAGAGTCTAAACAGAGAACTGTATATGCAGATCTGCATCAGAAAATAAATGATTTAAGAAGAAATTAGGAAATTATTAAACACAAGTGAAGCAATATTACAGAGTATAGTTAAATATGTCAAATCATTTATCACTGAAATCACACAGAGAAAATGCTGAGAAGCGGCATGTTGAACAATGGAGTAAATAAGCAGGGAATACTCCAGAAATGAACCTGGCATCTTTCTAAGGAGAGAGAAGTGATGATCACACAGGCAAAAGGAAGTTTCATGTGGGAAAATCAAGGACCTTTCCCACAGTTAACTACTAACTAATTTATTTTCATATTTTCTCACTATGTTCCTTCATTACAGATATAACAAACACTTATTTAGTATTATGCTGAAAAGATAGATACTTCAGCACTATTAATGATGGATGAGTTTAATTCTGGAGTCAAAATTGACTACCAAGGATTTTTGTCAAGGACCTGAATTTTAGTTGATTTTGTTTCTTAAATGCCAAATGTTTCTATTCTCACCAAAACCCAATATAAATCCACATAACTTCTTACCCCCAAAGATCCCTGGCTGGGGGCAAATAACTTGATCAAGAGAAAAGACATACAAAGATTCACTGCTGCCTGAATATTCCCATCTGACTTTAGGATTTGAGCACAATGGGGATTCAGATTTGGGTCCAATCTGTTTCCCCTGTGACTATATCCCTGCTTCCAATTGTCTTGAATAAACTGAATAACCAAGTTAATAATTGTGCTGGCTATTTTATGTCAACTTGACACAGCTGGTGTTATCTGAGAGGAGGGAACTTCAATTGAGATAATGCCTTCATAAGATCAGGCTATCGACCAGCCTGTAGGGAATTTTATTAATTAGTGGTTGATGGGAAAAGCCCAATCTGTTGTGAGTGGTGCCATCTCTGAGATGGGAATCCTGGGTTCTTTAAGAAAGCAGGCTGAGCCAGCCAAGCCAAGCAAGCCAGAAAGTAGCACTCCATTGCTTTACATCAGCTTATGCCTGTAGGATCAATCCCTGACTTTTTGGATAATGATCAGTAACTTGGATGTATAAGCCAAATAAACCCTTTCTTCTCCAAACAGCTTTCATCATGGTGCTTCACCAGAGCAAAAAGAATTCTACACAAAAATAAATCAGAAACAATAAAAAAATGTAAAGACAAAAGATAATGCTTACAAACACTGAAATGTTCCATATCCCCAATGTAGTCACAGGTAAGGTCATCCCTATTGATTTTGGGGGATTCTCCCTTATCCTAGGTCTTGGTCTTGTCTGGAGATGAATGCTACCTTCTCACTCCTGTCACTTGCACATTTCCACTCATGTTCAAGGTTATCTAGCCATCTTGTGCTTTCATCCACCATTTTGCTCCCCATCCATCATCCTTATCCATTCCTTCCTACAATTAGCCTCATGACTATTTTATTCCCTCTTCTAAGTGAGATCCAAACTTCCTTTCTTGGATATTCCTATTTGTTTAGTTTCTTTTGGTATGTGGAGTGTAGCAAGGCACCTGTATTTCATGGCTAATATCTACTTCTAAGTGAGTACGTAGCCTGGCATGTCATTTTGAATCTAAGTTACCTCTTTCAGGATGATATTATCAAGTTCCATTCATTTGCCAGCAAAACTCATGATGTCTTTGCTTTTAAAAGTTAAATCGTATTCCATTGTGTAGATGTACCACATTTTCTTTATCCAATCTTCAGTTGAGGGACATCTAGGTTATTTTCAGTTCTTGGCTATTAGGAATAAAGCTGTTATGAACAGAGTTGAGCAATTGTCTTTGTGAGTTGTTAAAATGTATTTTGGCTATATGCCCAGTAGTGGAATAACTAGGTCTGGAGGTAGAACTATTCCCAGTTTTCTGAGAATTCATCAAATTGATTTGCAAAATGGTTGGATACATTTGCACTCCCTCCAGCAATGAAGAAGTGTTTCACTTGCTCCACATCCTTGCCAGTATGTGCTATCTCTTGAGTTTTTATCTTAGCCTTCTGATGGATATAAGGTAGAACCCCAGAGTTGTTTTGATTTGCACTTGTTCTCCTATGCTATAGTGTCTGAGTTTACTGACTGATTATGGGATGGATCCCCTGGTGGGGTAGTCTCTGTATGGTCCATCCTTTCATCTTAGCTCTAAACTTTGTCTCTGTAACTCCTTTCATGGTTATTTTGTTTCCTATTCAAAGGAGGAATGAAGTATCCACGATCTGGTGTTCCTTCTTGATTTTCTTGTGTTTTGCAAATTGTATCTTGGGTATTCTAAATTTCTGGGCTAATATCCATTTATTAGTGAGCTCATATCCAATGACTTCTTTTGTGATTGGGTTACCTCACTAAGCATTATATCCTCCAGATACATCCATTTGCCCAAGAATTTCATAAATTCATTGTTTTAATAGCAGAATAGTACTCCATTGTGTAAATGTACCACATTTTCTGTATCCATTCCTCTGTTGAGGGACATCTGGGTTCTTTCCAGTTTCTGGCTACTATAAATAAGGCTGCTATGAACATAGTGGAGCATGTGTCCTTTTTACCAGTTGGAATATCTTCTGGGTATATGCCCAGGAGAGTTATTGTTGGATCCTCTGGTAGTACTATGTCCAATTTTCTGAGAAAATGCCAGACTGACTTCCAGAGTGGTTGTACAGCTTGCAATCCCACCAGCAATGGAGAAGTGTTCCTCTTTCTCCACATCCTCGCCAGCATCTGCTGTCACCTGAATTTTTGATCTTAGCCATTCTGACTGGTGTGAGGTGAAATCTCAGTGTTGTTTTGATTTGCATTTCCCTGATGATTAAGGATGTTGAACATTTTTTCAGATGTTTCTCAGCCATTTGGAATTCCTCAGTTGAGAATTCTTTATTTAGCTCTGTACCCCATTATTAAATGGGGTTATTTGTTTTTCTGGAGTCTAGCTTCTTTAGCTCTTTGTATATGTTGGATATTAGTCCCCTATCAGATTTAGGACTGGTAAATATCCTTTCCCAATCTTTTGGTGGCCTTTTTGTCTTACTGACTGTGTCTTTTGCCTTACAGAAGCTTTGATTCTATGCCTTTAGGGGCTATGGTGTTGTTTAAATATTTTAGGCAATCCTGATTTCAGTTTGGTAAATTGGATCTGTTTAGAAAATTGTTCATTTTGTTAAGATTTTCCAAATTTGTGGAATATATTCTTTTGAAGTAAGACCTAATGATGCTTTGAATTTCCTCAATGTCATTTCTCATGTCCTCCTTTTTACTACTGATTTTGTTTATTTGGATACTGTCTCTGTGTCTATTGGTTAGTTTAGCTAATGATAGTTTATCTATCTTCTTGATTTTCTCAAAGAAATATATCTTGGTTTTCTGATTCTTTTTATTGTTTTCTGTGTTTCTAACTGAATGATTTCTGCTTTGATTATATTATTTCACTCTACTCCTCTTTGTTCTGTCTTCTTCTTCTTCATCATCTTCTTTTTCTTCTTTTTCCTTCTCCTCCTTCTCTTCCTCCTCTTCTTCTTTTGTATTGCTTTCAAGTGTACTTTTTTTTTTTTTTTTTGGTTTTTTTCGAGACAGGGTTTCTCTTTATAGCCCTGGCTGTCCTGGAACTCACTTTGTAGACCAGGCTGGCCTCGAACTCAGAAATCCGCCTGCCTCTGCCTCCCAAGTGCTGGGATTAAAGGCATGTGCCACCATGCCCAGCTCAAGTGTACTTTTAACTTGCTAATATGAGGTATTTATAATTCCTTTATGAATACACTTAGTGCCATGAACTTTCTTCTTAGTACCCCTTTCACGTTGTCCCATAAATTTGAGTATAACATGCCTTCATTTTTGTTGAATTTTAGAAAGTCTTGAATTTCTTTTTTATTTCTTTCCTGACCCAGCAATCATTCAGTAGTAAGGTGTTCCATTTCCATGAGTTTGTAGACTTTTGTGTTTTTCTGTTGTTCTTGAAGTCCAGGTTTAATCCATGGTGGCATGATAATATAAAAGGTGTTATTTCAATTTTCTTGTATCTGTTGTGGCTTGCTTTTTTACTATCTTGTCAATTTTGGAGAATTATCTATGAGGTGCTGAGAAGAAGGTGTGATTTTTGTGTTTGAATGAAGTGTTCTATAGTTGCCTATTAGTTCCATTTGATTCATAATGTTTGTTTCATTATTTCTCTGTTTAGTTTTTGTCTAGATGTCCTGTCAATTGATTAGAAGGGGATGTTGCCTCCCACTACTAAGATGTGGGATTCAATGTGCAATTTAATGGTTAGTTATATTTCTTTTACAAATGTGGTTTTCCTGGTGTTTGTGGCATTGATGTGTCTAGAATTAAGGTATCATCTTAGTTACTTTTTCTTTTCATTAGTGTCAGTATTCTTCCCTGTCTCTTTGATTAATTTTTTTGGAAGTCTATATTATTAGATATAAGAATGACTAGTCCAGGTTGCTTCTTTGCTCTGATATCATGTCTATCTTTATTGCTGAGGTGTGTTTTGTGTTTGTAACATAGTGATGAATCCTGTTTTCCTATCCATTCTCTTACCCATTATCTTTTTATTGGGATATTGAGTTGATTAATGTTGAGAGATATTAATGACCAGTGATTGTTATTTCCTATTTGATTTTCTTTAAGTGGATGGTGTAAGTGTGTGTGTGTGTGTGTGTGTGTGTGTGTGTGTGTGTGTGTGTGTGTCCTTTCCTTGTATTTGCTGGTATGGAATTAATTACTTCTTATGTTTTCTTAGACACAGTTATACTTCTTGTGTTGTGCTTTTCCTTCTAGAATTTTCTGTAGGTCTTGCTATGTGAATAGATACATTTTAAAACTGGATTTGTCTTAAAACATCTTGTTTTCTCCATCTATGGTGGAGAGTTTTGCTGGTTATAGTAGTCTAGGTTAACATCTGTGTTTTTTTTTTTTTTCAAATTTGCAAGATATCTGTCCAGATTCTTCTAGAATTGAAGGTCTCTCTTGAGAAGTCTGGTTTAATTCTTGTTCTCTTTTTGTCTTACCTGGCATTATTCCCTTGGAGTCTTAAAATATTCTTTCTTTGTTCTGTAGATTATATGTTTTGATTGTTATGGGGCAGAGGGATTTTCTTTTTTTTGGGTCTGTGTCATATGTGTTCTATAAGATTCTCGTATGATTATAGGCATCACATTCTTTAGATTGGAAAATCTTTCTTCTAAGATTTGTTGAGAATATTTTCTGTGCCTTGGAGCCTGGACTTTTCACCAACTCTTCCTATTATTCTTAGATTAGGTGTTTTCATGGTATCTCAGACATTCTGGATGTTTTGTTTCTGGAATATTTTAGATTCAATACTTTCTTTAACGAATGTTAAATATCAGTTTTTTCTGGTGTATCTTCTGTGATGGAGATCCTCTCTTTCATCTCCTGTACTCTGTTGGTGATGCTTGCATCTGTTATTTCCAAGGTTTTCCTTCTCTAGAATATCCACAGCTTATGTTTTCTTTATTACTTCTATTTCTGCTTTCAGGACTTGCAAAGTTGTATTTATGTCCTTCACTGATTTAGTTGTATTTTTCTGTTTACCTTTAAGAGATTTATTTTGTTTGTCCTTTAAGACCTCTGTTATCTTTATGAGATTGTATTTAAAGTAATTTTCTTGTATTTATAGTAGTATTAGGATATCCTGGAATCTGTGTATTGCAATAGCTTTCCTTTGGAGGTGTCATACTGCCCTGTATTATGATGATTGTGTTCTGTTGAGGGACTTTAGTTATCTGGATTGTTTGTACCCCTAGGTGTTCTTGTAGTAGTAGGTATTTGGGAGGTAGGTGAACCTCAATGGTCCTGGTGTGGCAGGATTTGATGGATATCCTTGGCCAGTATGTTTGCCTACTTCCAGTGCTGTATATCTCAGGAGCATTAGGTCTAATGAAGATAGACAGGTAACAGGAGAATAGAGGTCTTCCTAAGCTAGCAGAGTGCTCAGGCCAGCTTGGTTTGGCCCAGGGGCTCAAGAAAGCAAGAAAGAAGGGTTGGCAAAGGGAAGCTTTCCTATATGGTTCAGGAATGTGATGGAGGTCAAGGAGAAGTGACAGGAGAATGATGGTCCCTCTGGGAGAGCAGGCTACTCATGGCAGCCTATCTAGTCCCACAGAACTCAGCAAACAGGGAAGATGGGTGAGGGAAGCAAAGCTTACCTGTGTGGTTCAGGTTCAGCAAGTCTGATGAAGGAGAGAGAAGAGGTGACAGGAGATAGCAGGTTGCTCTTGGTTTGCTTTTGCAGCCATTTACCTATTCTAAAGCCTGGTATAATATTTGAAGTAAAACTCCTGATTTTAGTTAAATATATGTAATCCTTAAGAACTCACTAATTTAGACTTATCCAATTTTTAGTATATCGTGTTCTCCTTTAAGCAATTCTAAATCTTTGGAAGAACACATAAAATCATTGCCATACCCTAATTTATTAAAACTTTGAGAGATAAAAGTAGTAGATCTGTTTCAGCATAATCAGTTCCTTCTAAACATCAAAAGTCAGTTAATAATTTCCAGTTAAACTCTTAAATACATGATAGCCTTAGACATACATAAAATAAGATATTGCTTCTGCTACTGAAAAATGTATTTCCTCTATAATAATTCTGTGGAGTGCTACTTCCATGAGTCACAGATTTATTTAAAGATACAAAGGTTTGAAAATACTGTCTGAAAAATTATTTCTTTCATTTCTGTCTATTTTGTGTGTTAGTAAAAGGAATCATCTGTTTTCAGATAATTAAAATATAAATTGTGTCAGATCATTTGAAATTATTCATACTGTAAATGGTAAATGTCTTCATTTAGAAACCATTGAGATAGGTAATCCACTTCTCCTGAGTGTAAGGATATAACCACAGAGTCATAGTTATTTTGCCAGAGTAAACAAAGCATTTGTTAAGTGCATGATGTTCAGGATAATGAGTTGCTATAGACTGATATGTGACAGTTAGTCATCAGGACTTGTGTTCCACTTTCTCTGTTGTGACTTTTTATGTATATCATGATCAAGCATCATATACTAACAACAGCCCACCATGGAAACTTAGCAGCCTATGTGGAAAGAGTGATCTGGACCTCTGAGTCTGGGAGTCTACAGGGCTGAGTACTGGCAGGTCAGTCAGTAGTGTGGATTCTTTGTAAAATATTTCATGCTACAAACCTTAACATTAAAAGATTGGCTGCTGCCTTCTGCATACAACCTGCTCAAAAATCAATTTCACCACCCACAGTTAATTTCAAAACAGAAAGCAATATTTTAATGTAAACATAAGCACGGGGTTGTATTTTTCAGATTCAGAGTATTTTGGAAGTACTTTTTACTACTAACTGAAACAAACAAACAAACAAACAAACAAAAAAACCTACCAAAAGCTCCACCCAACATCTAAACTGTGTAGAATGGTTTGGATTGGTATTTTTATGCCTGGGCATTCCAATGATCTCAGGTGAGGGACTCTTCTCATCTCCACCTGTCATAAAGAGATATGCCTTCAAAGTTTTCATCTGGCTTTGCAGATAAACAAGTTTAAGAAAAGAAAACACTCACAAAAATGTTGCATAAACTTTATTGTACATTAATGAGAATGTGAACAGTTAACTTTCAGGAAAAAAAAGGAGATGAGGTGTGAACTTTAGAAGTTGCTGCAAATGATGTTTCTTTTGTGTGGAGATGTATGGTGCTTTCCTGATATGGTGAAGGTGTTCAGTTTGATGCCCAGCAGAGAGATTTAAAAGTAACAATAAGAAATTTATGAAGGTAAATGTCTATATACATGTAGGAGTAAGTGTGACAATGTGGGTTCATATAAAAGAATGGATCAAATTCTTAGCAACTTATTGGCTATGGAGAAACAATTGTATGTCTGTTTTTCTAGATCAAAGGAAGCTAATCTCAAAATCATATACTTCTTCTATTATAAAAAAAGAAAGGCAGCAACCTTACTAAGGTAAATACTCTTGTTGATATTGCCTCTTATATGTAGGATTGTTACTAGAAATCTTACATAATATAATGAAGCCATTAAATAAAATATCTTATAGCAATGTAATTTTTTTCATATTTACTATTTTATATCTGTCATATAATGGTTTAATATTATAAGATATATTTTATATATGAATTTTACTTATAAATATTTAGTTCTTCAATTACAACAATAAACAGTGGTATTTTGCTCCAGAATTAAAACGTTTTGACAGTGGGACAGTTCTCCTTATAGTATATAAAATAGTCTGTCAGAGACTAGGCAGGGTTTCAGGATGTGAAATTGAAGATTGTTGATTGCTTGTTGTGACTGTGTTAAACAATGAGATTTATTTTTTTAATTTATATGTAAAAATTTAAGAAGTGAAATATGACAGATTATTGAATTTTAGAATTAAAAATATCAAGATGTAACAAGAATATTTAAATTCCTGTAGCATCACTAAAGTTTCATAGTTATTTAGATTCTTAGGAAAGATTTGTACAAATTTCATTTCTTACTTAACTGCCAATAGTATTAGTTCTGATCAGGATCAATGTAAAAAATTTTAAAGCATCTACATTATTTAAAAGTATTATACAATTATGCATAGATCAATGTATTATATACTGTAACAAATTTATCTATAAATAAATATATGGACACAGATTAAATTTTTCTATCAGGGAAAGAGAATCAGAATGTATGTCACCATATTAACATATAAAATGAATAAGTAAAATTATTTCACTCACATTTATATATTCACTCTCTATTTTTTAGAATTATATATTTCAATGTATAATACTGTATTATTTAGTGAACTTATTAGTCTATCAAAATATATTTAAATAACTGCGAATAATCTCTCCCCCAAAAAGGAAATAAAAAGCATTTTAAGCATCCTATATGCTAAATCTGGCCAAGAGGTGGTTTTATAGCTGCATAGAGGGTCACTGAGTCAGGAGATGAACAAAGCTAATTACCATGCTTCCTCATTATTTGCTTTAAATTACTTAATGGTGAGATTTCTCTTAGATACTAGCTTGAGGCACTTAAATTTTATATGCTGCATAGTAATGTATAAAACTGTATTTAAATGTCATAGATCTTAAATAACTGCATGACTCAGCACATATTTCTTATTCAACCCTTCCCACCAAAATTAGGTACTGGGTTATGAACAAACAGCTATTCCAGCATGTAACCCAAAACAACATCTTAGAAAAGTCATGCCTATGGCCAGATTACAGGTTCAACTTCCTCTTTCCTGATAAAATGTGCACAGAAAGTCCTTGGAATTTCTCTTGATGTTAATGAAGCATTCCTACCCTAGCCATTACTATATGTTTACCCTGGAAATCCCTGCCCATTCCCCAAGATCTATATATAACCCTTGTTTACATGGAATAAAGTTGAGCTGTTTCATTGAACTTGAACCTTTAATTCAATTATTCACTCTTACTCTTGTAATCGAAACCCAGCTGCCTGCTCCATGCTCCTGATGTCCTCACAAGCCAATGACCAACAGCCCGCAAGACTAGAAAACAGCTCTGAATACAGGAGTTCAAGTTGTATCTAATTTCTCAGCTATGTAAAGTATAAGAATTCAATATGAATTATGAGGGGCTTCATGAATCTAAAGGAACAAAGACAGCTACATTATGAGCCAGCTTGCAGGCAGATACCTGAATTCAAGATCAGCTGATGCTCACAGTCATCCATAAGAGGGAGCAGTAGGCCCACATTGGAGAAGCTGGAGATAGAACCCCAGGAGCTGAAAGGGTCTGCAACCCTAGAAGAGGAACAACAATAAGAACTAACCAGAACCCCCAGAACTCTTGTCTCTAGCTCCATATATAGCAGAAGATAGCCTAGTCGGCCATCATTGGGAGGAGAGGCCCCTTGGTACTGCAATCTTTATATGCCCCAATACAGGGGAATGCCAGGGCCAAGAAGTGGGAGTGGGTGGGCAGGGGAGCAGGGAGGGGGGAGGAGAGGAGAGGAGACTTTCGGGATAGCAATTGAAATGTAAATAAAGAAAAGATCTAATTAAAAAAAAAAAAAAGATCACCTTACCACAGAGAGAGGAGGTGAAGCCCAGGTAAGGTAGAAATGTTAATTTCAGGGTGGGTCCAACTCACTTAATTTATTGTTTGTGCTTAACAAAGGCAAACAAATCTCTGATTCTTTTACAATTCTAAGAAAAAAAAATGTATTCTCTCTTTTAATAATTGCAGGAAATGACTGGATTGATTTATAAAATAAAAGACTGGACCTGTATTCTGAAGATGATCTATCCAAAGAACTTTTTTTAGGATAAAAAAAGAGCACTGTTTGTAGAACAAACAGATGGACTGACACAGATGATATAGACACAGACAAACAGACACACACACACAGACTTTTCTTTCTTTCTTTCTTTCTTTCTTTCTTTCTTTCTTTCTTTCTTTCTTTCTTTCTTTCTTTCTCTCTCCCTCTCTCTCTCTCTCACACACACACACAAACACACAAACATACACACACGTAAGGAAGCAGAACGTGGACAGAGAGATCTCTTAGAATAGCAAGCAAGCAGAGTACAAACATTTTTTGTTTCTCGGATATTTTCATAAAACGTTTAGAAAAAATTTTTCAATGTTTTTTATTAGGTCTTCTTTCAATTTATATACTAATGAATTTGTCCATTTATGGATATTGTGCATATTAAAGTTAACTTTAGAATGTATTTTGAAAGTTTGGATAATAGAAGCACTGTAAACAGTTAAGATAGGTATGAAAAGTATTTTGATATAATCATTGCCTAATTTACACATATATCTAAGGAGCACATCACACTTTATCATGTACAAATAATATGCATCAATAATCATGAACAAGTGAATGCAAAAGAAAAGTTAAACATAAAAAAGATAAAATAAAATATAAGAGTTTCATTTCATCCTGTACTTTAAACCTTGCCTTTTTATGACATGGCTATGAGCAGTGTCTTCCAAACTTCTTAATTTGCAACACTTTAAATAAATTTCTCATGTTTTGCTGACCACCACACATAAAATTTTCATTGCTACTTTCTAACTGTAAATATGCTACTATTATGAAGTATAATGTAAATATCTTTGAATATAGAAGCTTGCTAAAGTGGTTCATTGGCTATGGGTTTGGGCAGCAAATATTGGTCCTAATTGACTGAACATTTGTGTCAGCTCTTGTCTAAACAGGTTTCATCAAGAAATTTTAAGAAACTTTAACAATTTAGATACCTAAAACCACTGCAAGTGCCCAATGCAAAACTAAAGGTAAGTTAAAATCTGGACTTATCTCCCATTATTTTGTTCATGTTTGATTGTCTTAAACTTTTTAACAATTTTTTGTTTATCTCTGAGGACAATCATAGTCTCTACTTCAACTCAGCCAGTAATGATCTTTTTCCAAAGCAGAAGAAAAGATGAATTTGCTAAGATATTTCCAATTTTATTACTGATGTCTATTACATCATCTATTGTAAACTATAGGTGATCAGTCTTTAGTTTTTGGATCAGCATTGGTTGAATAGTGAATGTTTGTAGGCAGGTGACTCTCTGATAAGGCTGACCTCATGAAAAGCTTTGCTCACCAACTATGGAACAAAATTCCCCTCTTTCAAATGATTCATCTGGCTGGTTAATTCACTGAGAAGTAAATACAGATAACTTGTCTTGACAACAATTCTCTTTACAGAAAACAAGGATTGTCTCTTTAAGTAGGATCATCTGCAATTACCTTGACATTGCTAATAATCTGTGTGTCAAAACTAAGTGAAAAAATAAACCAGACCACAGTTCAAGCCAGAATGTTCAATGATGGTTATTCTTGTGTTCTTCCTATGTTTAATATTGGAATTCTTAATATTTCTGAAGATATTTCTCTCCAATAAAATTTTATTCATTAAAGTTCTCTCCAACTTTTTACTGTTACATTTCCTGTTTTATTTATGTAGATATTAACTACTATCTTTCCTGCTTGATTTATGTCAAGATTAACT